>JASXSY010000291.1:0-152611 GCA_034509805.1 Sipha maydis
AATATTTTATTTTATTATTACATCTTATACATGAATTACAATGTAATAATGATAATGTAGTAATGATGGAAAATCTTTAGAATATTTTAATATGTTCATGTTTTTAGTAAAATTATTTTATAGAAATAATATTTTAAATATTAAAAAAATAATTGTGACTATGCTCGAAATAAAAAACAATTTCACCGGACAATGATTCGTACGCAACTGATAATATGCAATGAAAATATGAATAAGGTTGATTTATTTTTTTATTAGCACTCTACAATCGACTACTACACAATATGTCGGCTGACGATTGTGAACTTTGAGACATTATGATTCATACAAAATATACATACGACAATAGAATTGTCTAAGGATTTTATCAATTGATTTTTTATTAATATTAATTTTATCTGTGTGTAAATTATATTGAACACTAAGATCTAATATTGTATCATAGAAATGTGTAATGTAACGTAAATAATATTATGTTACACAAAACAGTGTATTTACACTAAAGGTTTTTTTATTCAACACATTTAATTTATAACATACACAGTTTAACATTTATATAAGTTTTTTTACTTCTCTGTTAAGAGGTACATATTCTATAATACGATCATGAATTAAAAGACAATAAGCACTGACACCATCTAGATTTTTCATAGATTCAATTTGTATAGTAACGTCAACAGTTGAAGCTGTACCAGTATCATCTTGTTTTGAAGTATCTATTACAGCAATAGGTGCTCGTATTTCGAAATCAGCTGGACTCAATACCGGTTTACTATCATCATTTCCATAATATGATTCTTGAAATGACGTATACATATTATATAACACAGCATAATTTTTTTTAGTAAAATCTAAATTTAAATTATCATACGGATAAATAACAGAGTTCAAAATAACTTTTATGTTAGTTAATTTACAATGATCAAAAATACTTGGATCTTTAATTATATTGTTTTTTCGATCCTTTTGCAAACCTATTAAAACAAATCGTGGTTTTTCTTATTTTGATACAGTTTTTAAATTCCAAACTATATTTTTAGAGTTACGGAGTTCAGGATATTCATAGGTTTCATACGATCTGAACGGAATAAATAAACTTCTTCCTTTCTCTACAATTTTCAATAATTTTAGTCGTTCAGAATCATCTACACTTATGTGTGGAATTTTCCATATTACTTTATTGAGAGTGACAGTACCTGTAGTTGTAGTTGCGTTTTCATTCTTACTGAGTAAAGAAGTTAAATCAATATTACTTCTTGTTAAAATTAATTCTATTCGAGAATTTATTAATATTTTTTTAAAATCTTCAAAAAAACCTAACCAATACTTTAATGGTATACAAAAACTAAATTCTCCTGCTTCATTAACAATACCTTTATTGTTTAAATCCCAACCAGCATTCTGATAGCAATGATAATTGTTTAACGTACATGTTAAATATCCTTTTAATGAACTAGTTATTCCCAAGACCCGAGTTCCATCAACTTCTACGCCATTAATTTCTAATCTAACCTGATCAAAAAGAAACGATAAACCGTTATTGGATAATTTCACCGCTGTTGGATCTGCTATTTTTCCCTCAATAAAAAGGAAACTTTCATGTAGATAAGGATAAACATCAGTCTGCTGAACTCCAACTCGTATTTCATCATTATTCTTAAACGAGTTAGTATATGGAATATATGAATGATATTCAACTTTAATAATTTTCGAGTCTGTAATATAATTTGTTTCAATATCTAAAATATCGCTATCAGGCATTTTTTATTTTAATTGAAATCCTAACTGTTTTAAAATTAATTTGCTTTTACGAGTTAATTTTATATTTTCAGGTTTACTTTTAGATACTTTTGATTGTAACTCTAATAAATGACTAATCGGTTTAATCGATTGTAACTGCTTTATATTCTTAAATAATAACCCCATATTTCAAGATCTACAACCTTTTATATGTAATACGACTGTAATTTTTTCATTAAAGTTATGAATAGGATTATTTTCTTGATCGACTAAATTAATATTTATTGTATTAAGAACTTCAGTATTAAGTTTATAATATATTAAATTAGCTGGCGATTCGACTATTTTAGCACCTGTCCTTTCACGAAGAAAAAACTTGTATATCGAGTGAGATCGTGAACCATTATCGAATGAACCATTTGCTACATTACACAAGACTTTTTTAGAATTAACGGCGTTTATATCAATATTTTTCGATTATCTAAAATTTGATAAACCTTCTTTCCCATATATTTTTTTTTTAAATCCTAACAGACTTGCTAGACTGTTTTCAATTGTAAAATCTATTGGGTAATTAGAATTAATTACACATTTCATACAAGTGATATCAGTATTCATGGTAAAATCTATAGGGTCATTATACTTCTTGTCATGTCCATCTATATTATTTATACGTTCATTATCTTCATGTATTTGGTTGCAAATATATTGAGTAATATCTTCAATCTCGTAACAACCGAAAGGAAGTTTAATATCTAAATTTTATTGCTGTATAATAATACGAAAATTGTTATTTGTTTCATTCACATTTGGAAACATATTATATGTATGCAAACATAATAATGCAATCTCACAGTTTTCGGGTACATTTATTGCTGGAAAATAAGTTGATGATAAAGAGGTCATTTTACCTGACATACTTACTGTAATCGATTCATCCATTTTATTGTTTTAGGATTTAATAGGTCTAATATGTAATATAACCGTTATTTCACCGTTAGAAATAATAGGATTGTTTTTATGATCAACTAATTCAATTTTTATTTTTTTAATAATTGCTGTCTTAAGTTTAAAATATATTAAATTAATGGGTACTTCAATTATTTTAGTTCCTGTCTTTTCACGAGGGAAAAATTAATATATTGAATGTGATAGTTGACCATTATTGAATGAACCTTTAACTATATTACACATTACTTTTATAGAATTAACATTTTCTAATTTATAAATAATTTGATCTGATTAAGAACCTCCATTTACATTTATTACCGGGGAATAAGTTGATGTTAGTGTGGAATTATTGTCCGATATTCTTAATATAATTGATTCATCCATTGTAAAAACTTAATACACAGATGTCCACAAATAAATGTATTATATTTTTGATAATTTGTATAATTGTACAAAATATTTTTACCTTTAAAATAATTTTGAAATTCAATTGGAGGTGTAAGATCACCAAATGGGTCAAAATATATAATTTTATCTTTAAACCGATAATAACTAACCCAGTGAGTACCACTGCCTGTAGATGAATCCAAGTTTATTATAGCACATTCAATATTATACGGTTTTTTTGGCAAGTTATCTCGTGAAAAGACACCGCGAAAATGATTGATTTTCAACTTGTCAACATAATTTATAATATCTTCATTGGTGAGAGGTCTGTTCGGTAACATTAGTTTTTTGATTTTTTTTTTTTTTAACTTTTTAACCTTTACCAATGGGATTGTTTAAATACAAACCATTACCTTTTTTTACGATTTTTTACTACATTATATAAACTTGATACACCAGAAGCTATACTTCCTAATGCTGACAACCCTGCAAATATTGATGCAAGCGGTAATGCACCTCCCAACTGATTTGGAGTTAAAATTATCCTCTTACCATTTTTCCTCTTTTTTTTATTTTTTTTATTTTTATTTTCTGAAATCCTATTGCACTTGCTAAACTATTTTCAATTGTAAAATCTATAGAACAATTACAATTAAGTCTACATTTCAAAGGAGTACTTCCAATTTCTAAATTAAATCTTATTAGCATACTATATGCAGCATGATACTGTTTAAGTATTTCTTGTATATGTTCATTAATATCTTTAATGCTATAAAACCCAGGAGGAATTTTAATTTTCAAATTTTATTACCCTAGTGATGAAGAAAACGATGGTATGTTATTAAATACAAAATTTAATACATTTTTTTAACACACGACCACAATCACGACGTTATGATAAATCATATGGTTTACATTATGATAGAGCTAATGATCAACTAAAAATATCGAATTTTTCTGTTTCTTTTAATCATGGTAACTTACACTTACTCGATAGTTACTATCCTTGGACTATTGATATTTGGTCTTTATTATGTGAAAAAGAACCTAAAAATACTACTATGGAAGATATGGAAGCATATTATGATAATTTGAAAACAACTAAAGCTCATTTAAAGCCTGACGGGAAACCAAAGACTACAAGATTCTTTAAATGGATGAACATTGTAAAACCTCTATATGATAGTATGAAAACGGAAGAAAAACAGTTAAGCGTGGAAATAGCAAATATTAATAGAGAAAAAACTAACTTAAATTTAAAACCGTTTGATGACTATTTAGTTAGTGTAAATGCTAAACGAAATAAAATTAATGATAATACAACAATAGCAAATAAATCATTTGATTTTGATTCTACAAAAAACAGTCAGAAATTCGAGGAACTTCCAACTCACAAATTATTTAAGTCCAGTTTATCTCCAGTTTATATCCAGTTAAAAAGGGTTCAGATTTATATAAAAACGTGATTCCTAATACACAGTTAGTTTATTATGATGACCCGAATGAATTAGTAACAAGATTAAATCTTTTAATAGCTTCTCAGACTGCTGGAAATACTGGTGTTAATAATGAAATTATTTCTGTATTAGAAGAATTACGTGAGAGAAATCTAATAGTATAATGTCTGAATCTATATCTAAAATAATACTTAATTCTCTAGTGAATATAATTTATTTAGGTACCTATATAATTAAGTTTATCATTACAATAGATAATTTTTTTACGCTGAAAACACCAGTGGATTCGTCCCGAGAAGCTGCGTTCTCCCATACCGACTTCGAGGTAATCGAACCAAGGGTTGAGAAGCCGCAGCCGAAACAAGGGACAACACAGGTCAGATATATATTTTTCCATAGTGACAGAACAGATAGGGCTATTACTCCTACCTGGACGGACCTATAACTTTGGAATTTACAGGGAGCATACCCACGGTTGCTCCCTTCCTTCCGATATAAGAATCAACTCCGTAGGTTCAAATACGCACCCTCCAGGGCGGTTTGAACATTCGAAAATTTATATTTTTAAACAAAAATTGTTATTTACCAAAAATCAACAAACTCGTTAGCGACCCGCCTTGCTAACAGTTTGATTTTCGATAAATTTTTCTAAGTTCGAATTTAAATATCTCCGTTACACCGTTGCTAATCGGAAATCAACAGGCTTTAATTTATTTATTTTTCGAAAATTTTACAAGTCTGAAATCAAAAGTAACTCAAACCCGTCCAGATAAGATTGGTAGCGTAGGTGGCGGGTTTCTGGGGATATCTAGGGTTTCAGGATAACAAGCAACATCCAAACATGGACGAAAGAGACAAACCAAGTACTTCAAGAGCTACAAAGCCCAAAAAGGCAACAACGGTTAAGAAAACTAAAGAGCCACCACCTAATGAAGAATCTACATAGGATAGTGAATCAGATGATGGAATTATGCAAGAACTAAAATCCGCTTTGAGAAAGCAACAACTGGAAAAAGAAAAAGGAAAAGAAAAAGAGAAACAAAAACAAAGACCGGAACAATAACAAAATCCTGCAAAAACAAAGAACACCTGCGACAAATGCCCAACATGCGTAAAAGATACAAACGAAAAAACACAGAATATAGACTCGCTATTAATAAATTTACGAGAACTTCATAACCAGATAATTCATAATCAACAAGTCGAAAAAACTACAATGAAAAAATTTGAAACATCAATAGTATATGTAGAAAATCTCAAACAAAAGATGGCAACAATAGAATCAGATGATCATGAAACTTTTAAAACAAAATTTGACAAAATGGAGAAAAACATGGAAACATTGATTTCAAACAAGATAGAAACCATTATATCTTCTACTCGAGATGAAGTAAGAGAATTGAAGAAAATTATCGAGAAATTAGTAAACCCAACTAAAAAACAAGTAAACAATACAATACCTCGGACTATCAAAAGTCGCCTGGGGTCTAGACCAAGACCACCAAGTACAAATGAACCACAAAACATAGTCAATAATGAAGAATTTATTACCGTTATAAGAAAAAATAACAAAAGACAACGTTCCAGAAAGCTAATTGAAAAAGCAAAAAAGGAAACACCAGATCTAGGTTACATTGTTAAAAACACAGAGAGTAAGACATCTCTGGAATTTAAAAAACAAGCTTATTCCGAGATATTAAAAAACAACCCAAGACCAAACATAATGGTGACAAATACTATCAAAAGAACCGGAGACATTTATATTAAACCGGCCGATCGAAATACAAGAGAAGCCTTGCTCAAAAGTAATCTCGATGTCGTTGAACAAAAAACATTGAAACCAAAATTATTGGTATACAATGTTGACAGCGATTTAACTGGAGAAGAAGTCGTTGAGGATCTCATAAGTCTCAACGCTGAACTTAGAGATACCGAAAAAGAAAAATACAATGCAATCAACAAAAGATCTCCACAGGGACAATCATCTTCCAGAAAAGTATCCTGGTTACTGGAAGTTCACTCGAGTATATACAATAAACTGGTCAACAGACGATTCTTCATCGGCATGTCGTATTGTAGAATCCAACCATACGACCAAGTTACCAGATGTTTTATATGTCAAAGGCATGGACATATTGCAAAGTATTGTCCTACAAATATACAGACATGCATGATATGTTCATCACAGGAAAAGGACCACGATTGGAAAAACTGCAAGTTAAATCCAAAATGCGTGAACTGTGGTAAAAAAGAGCCATCTAATCACCTTGATTGCCCTTCACGTTTGAGAGCAATAATACAAAGGTGCAGAAAGACCAATTACGGCACAAACTCAACATGAACAATCTAAAAATAATACAAATAAATGCAGCGAAGAGTCAAATAGTAAATGACGAACTCCTGCACTATAGTATCAATAACATTCACTGCCTCGAAATGATTAAAGTATTAAAAATTAACATAGATGGTAGAAGGGAGGCACATGATCTCATGGAAGCCACCGCCAACCAACTTGGGATCGACATTCTGGTTATTAGTGAACCAAGACACTCCAGAAGCGAAGATGAGGGATGGTTCAACGACGCTAGCAGCAGAGCGACAATCGCAGTACTTAATAATAAGATCCCTATAGACAAGATAGGCTCAAATAACGAAATAGGTTTTCGCTGGCTACAGATCGGAGGAGTGACAATATACGCCTGTTACTGGTCACCCAATAACGAATTCACCCAATTTATCGACTTCCTCGACAGACTAGAAGGTAGCATTAGAACAACAAATGGCACAGTCATAGTCGCTGGAGACTTTAATGCTAAATCACCAGAGTGGGGCGATCATCGCGAAGACGCGAAGGGACGAGCTCTGACGGACTGGGCAGCCAGTCTAAGCCTCGTTCCATGCAATCGCGGTGATAAGCAGACATTTTCCAGAGTCTACAATGGTGGCATATCAAGGTCACACATCGACATCACATTCGTAACTGAAAGCAGAGTACAACAAGTACGTGAATGGAAGGTCTTGGACGAGTACACCAGATCACTTCACAGATATATATCCTACGAAATATCGGCATCGGCCAAAGAGCCAAGTCAACAAGACACCATTGCTACATGGTCATGGAGAAAGTATGACCACACTAAATTACAGAGCTTCCTATCCGGGTCGAACTTCAAAATAGTCGGACCTACAGCATCATTGAGTGCGAAAGAAGTAGGAATATACCTAGAAGAGGCATGCAACAGCTGTATGCCGCGAGGAGAGTACAAAGGAAGAAAGAAACCTACTTTTTGGTGGTCGCAAGAAATAGCTGATCTCAGGAAGGATTGTTTAAAAGCAAGGAGAAAATACAAGAGAAGCCAATATCGCCAGAATAATACACAAGAATCAGACTACGTCAACTACAAGGAGACAAAAAAGAGACTAAAGAAAACTATCAGGAAAAGCAAAGAAGCTGGCTGGAAGAATCTATGCGCACAAGTAGAAACGGATCCCTGGGGCCTGCCTTACAAGGTAGTGGCCAAAAAGCTAATGAGCAGAAGACCGATCCCGGGAATTCATCTTCCTGGTAGGCTTATATCCATAGTCGACACATTATTCCCTCAGGTACCAAAAATCAGATGGTCAAATATGCCTGCGGAAACGAGGTTCCCAGAGATAATGAACGCAGAGGTAATAGAGGCCGGCCGAAAAATACCTACGGGTAAGGCTCCGGGACCGGACGGCGTACCAGACTTAGTGATCAAACAAATATCAACCATCAAACCAGAAATGCTCAGGGACCTGTTCAACGCATGCCTGAGAGAGAGTACGTTTCCGAAAGAATGGAAAATAGCAAAACTGGTGTTGATTCGTAAAGGAGACAAGCCATTGGATAATCCTAAGTCGTACAGACCTATTTGCCTGTTGAATACGATTGGCAAATTTTTTGAACGCATTATCAAAACACGTATAGAAAACTACTTAGAGTCATCCCAGGACCTAAACACCAGACAGTTTGGATTCAGAAAAGGGCGTTCTACCATAGACGCAGTGCAAGAAGTAATGAGTATCGTAGAAAAAGCCACAACAGGACCACGGTATAGAAGAAAGCTCTGTGCCGTGGTAGCCCTAGACGTGGCTAATGCCTTTAACACGGCTAAATGGCATAAAATAGAAGAGTCCTTACATACTAAAGAAATACCTGCGTACCTCGTAGGAATTATAAAGAGCTACTTAAGTGAGAGAGAGCTCCAGTACGATAACGGCGGAAAAAAGGACATAACATGTGGCGTATATGGAACCTAATGTATGATGATCTGCTTCAGATACAAACAGGTGGCAATCATCATGGTATGTCATCTTCCACATTGGTTGCGTTCGTCGACGATGTGGCGGTGATAACTACAGGTCACATGACTGAAATCCTACAAGAGGTTACAAACAATGCGCTCACAGCAGTCGCAGAATGGATGGACATGGCAGAACTTTCATTGTCTGTAGAAAAGACAGAGGCCATTATTCTTACAAATAAGAGACGCTATGAGAGGCCAGAGTTCAAAATACGTGGCACGAGTATCCAGATAAAGGATCAAATTAGATATTTGGGAGTGGAACTTCACAGAATTCTCGGGTTCCGTGCACACCTCGTATCGGCGGCTTCAAGGGCGCAAAGCAGAATAATGCCGAATATAGGGGGCTCAGGCCAAAAAATGAGACGCCTATTAGCTACAGTGATACTAAGCAAGTTACTATACGCGGCACCAGTTTGGTCGTCGGCTCTTGTGTTTTAAGACAAACATTCAAACTATACTTAGACCTCAAAGAACCTCAAACTACGGATAGCGATGGCATACAGAACAGTATCGACAGCGGCGATTATGGTAGTGGCCGGAGTTATCCCCGCACACCTCCTTGCGTGGGAAAGGACGAGGAGATATGAAATTAGGAGAGATCCTAATAAAGCGGCGATAGAGAAGGAAATACGCGAAGAAGTTTTTAAGAAATGGCTGACAGAATGGAACAATGAAACTACGGGAAGATGGACCTGGAGACTAATCAGGGATGTTAAGAGCTGGTTTAACCGCAAGAGTGGAACAGTTGACTTCCATCTCACACAGATGCTAACTGGCCACGGATGTTTTAGATATTATTTGAACCGTTTTGGGAAATTGGAAGACCCTAGTTGCATTGACTGCCTCGTAGCAACAGACGACGTCGAACATGCAATATTCGGCTGTGACCGATGGAGGACAGACCGAAGGACACTGGAGGAAACATTGGGTCAGGAGCTGCGACCGGAAACGATCGTGGAGTTGATGATGAGTAGCCTTGACAAATGGAAGCTGATTAGCAATTTTATCAACAAACTCCTTTCGAGCAGAGAAGAAGAGGAACGGATCAGGCAAAGAAGAAACCAAAACTACTGAGTTAATGTCATGTACGCCGAAGGCGAAAATTTAGAGGGATAGGGCCCTCTCTCCTTTTTTTTTGTATGTGCACAGCTTTTATATAATACCTTGAAAAATGTAATGTTTATCTTCAATAAACAATAAACGATACAGAGGATGAGGGGGAAGGACAACCCAACCATGGGTGTAGTACCCCCCTCTTCCGCGCCGTGATTTAACACAAAAAAAAATCAAAAAAAAATACACAGTTAGTTTATTATGATGACCCTAATGAATTAGTGACAATATTAAATCTTTTAATAGCTTCTCAGACTGCTGGAAACACTGGTGTTAATAATGAAATTATTTCTGTATTAGAAGAATTACGTGAGAGAAATCTAATAGTATAATGTCTGTATTAGAAGGTATGCAAACGAGTTACATCGACCAGCAAGAAAAATTTTTCCTCGACGGTTTGTTATAACAAGATTTAAAGATGATCTTTGGCAGGCTGACCTAATGGATATGCAATTACATTCTAAAAAAAATAATGGATTTAAATATATTCTTATTGTTATAGATACCTTTACAAAGTATGTGTGGATACAAGCTTTAAAAAATAAAAGCGCGAAAGTTGTTACATTAGGTATGCGTAAAATATTAAAATTAAATCAACCTAAATTATTGCAAACAGATAATGGAACTGAATTTTATAATAAAGAGTTTAAAATTCTTATGAAACAATTTAATATCAAACACTACTCAACATACACTAGTATAAAAGCTGGAATAGTCGAACGCGTTATAAGGACATTAAAAAATGAAATCTATAAAAATTTTACAATAACAGGTTCTTGGAATTAATGTAATTCAATATCAAAATTAATAAACAGTTATAATAATTCATTTCACACTACAGTTAAATGTACACCTCATGAAGCTCGAACGAAATCCATAAAATTTAAATTTAATCACGAAAAACTTAGAAAATCGAAGTTTAAAATAAATGATAAAGTTAGGATTTCAAAATACAAACATGCTTTCGCTAAGGGTTATACACCGAATTGGACTAAGGAAGTGTTTCAAATTGCACATGTATTACGTACAAATCCGATAACATATAAATTAAAAAATTTAGCAAATAATATAATATTAGGCTGTTTTTATGAACAAGAAATTCAAAAGACTAAATTTCCGAATACGTTTCTTATTGAACGTGTTATAAAAAAAAAATAAGAATCAAATGCTTGTTAAATAGTTAGGTTTCGACTCGAGTCATAACTCTTATATCAAATCAAAAGATATTTCAAAATAAAATGTTAAACTTATGTTCTTAAAAAATATACAAATGTGATCAATTAATTTAAAAAATAAGTTTATTAAATTTACTTACATGAAACTAACTCGAAAAAATAAAACAACTAAAAAATTTGAAATAAAAAAAGAGGCTAAAAACACAATTGAAAAAGAGGCTAAATTTCATGAATTTGCCGCGGGAAAACTACCTCGAAAAATAAAAACTGAAAAACCATGGTCAGAAGCCCTATAATACTACTACTGCAGCCCTTTCATGTCCTGTCGTTCAATTACTATGATAACCGACACGCTCAATAAACGATACGGTAATCATTACAGAGGTGGGAAATATGATTGAGTTACATGAATCAATTTTTCTAATTCAGTTCAGTTTATTGAATGAATTTAGTAATTCACTTTAAATAATGCTATCCAATGCTATTTGAATTAAAATGATTAGGTATCATACCGATAATTATACCTACCGATAAACATAGATGTCTATAGGTTACTTTTCAGGGGAAGCAACATAAAAAAAAATTCTCAAACTAATTTAATTATGCTATTATATTATATTATGCTATATTTTATACAATAATTATATTTATGGTATATAATAATTAATTAAAATACATTTCAATTAGTACAGAAATAAAGATAGAAAAAATAAATAAATACAATCAAATGTATTGTCGCGTCCCGTGTAATTATATAAATAACAAAAGTCAACAAAACTACATCAGTGGATAAATTAGATTAACATATTACGAATACTTATTAGACCACATTTCAATTAGTACAGAAATAAAAATCGAAAAAATAAATAAATACAATCAAATGTATTGTCGCGTCCCGTGTGATTATATAAATAACAAAAGTCAACAAAACTACACTGAAAAAAAAACCACAATCATATTGATAAAAAGCTATGTTGAATTGAAAATAATCTTGTTGATATAGAGTCGACAAGATTATTGTATCAATTTGACAATTATATTGTTGCTGCTTGGAATAATGTTGATTCAATCAATGCACCTTGTTGATTTGACAATGTTCTTGTAGATATAGAGCCGACAATATTGTTTTATCAATTTGAAAATACTATTGTTGAATACACCAGTAGTAAAATTGTCAAATCAATCATCATATATTGTTAATCATAACAAATTTAATGTACTACCAACAATATATTATATTGTTAATTTTTATGTATATATTGTAGGTTCAATAATTATGCTATTGTAGATCACAAAATTTGCAATGTTATCTTGATAATTTTAACATTATTACCATAACAATAGTCAAAAATATATTGGTACATAATTTATATTTTATTGTTGAGTATAGGTAAAATAAATACAATTACAAATTGAAATCAAACAAATTACAATATACACTTAATAAACATTACTTATAATAAAATATTAATATTAATATTATTGAAATATAATAATTAATATTAATATTATTGAAATATAATAATAAATAATAATATTAATAATATATTAATAATAATAATAATTATAGTATTAAAAAAAAAAATTTATACTTATTTTATATGAAAACAAGTTGGTACTTATATTTAAATGAAACAATATATAACCTAATATTTGACAAGGTTTATTAGTTTTTTTCGAATATAATTATACTAAATATTAGGCAATATCATTGAAATATGATAATTAATTATTAATAATAATAATACAAAAAAATGTATACTTACAATATGAAAACAAGTTATATTTAAATGAGACAATATTTAACCTAATGTTTGACAAGATTTATTAGGTATACTAAATATTAGGCAATATCATTGAAATATGACAATTAATTAATAAAAAAAAAAAAACAAACAAATAAATGTATCTAATATAACCTAGTAATATCTATACTGATTATATATATACTTATTTTAAATTAATGAAAACAAATTATATATTACTTAATTATTAGTTAAATCGGACAATATTTGACCTATTAGGTGACAAGGTTTATCAAACTTTGTAGTCAAAGAAAAAAAATATTTTTGAATAAATATCCAAACTGTTATTGATTGTGATGGATATTCCAAATTGAATAAATGAAATATTTTGAAACAAATGTCAATTGCATGTACCATTGAAAACACTTTATATTTTGTAGAATCAAAAAAAACTAGTATTTCTTTTGGATCAGTTGGCGTACCAACTATAAGTATATACGGCTGAATAGGGTTTTTTTCTTTGCTGCGGCATGTGATATATTCTTCCATTTCACAAACTGAATTTTTGAAGATCATAAAGCTGTTCTGAGAGTCTTTGATTGAATATTTCACCAAGCTTTTTTTCCCCTTATCATCTTTAGTCATCTTTTTGGACGTAGGAACAAATATTGCATGCAATAAGTAAAATAACACTGTATTTTTACCATCTAAAATCAAAAATATAAATACATACAATATAAATAAAGTATAATAATATAATAATAATAATAATAATCTTGATTATGGAAATCAACACCATTTACAAAAATAATATTTACCATAACAGTATAATACAATATTTACATTTCACACAACAAATTAAAATTCACATTATAAATCATACATTTTTAATTTTAATTCTTTTTATCTTTAAGCCAACGTTAAAAAATAATAATCGAATAATAGTCAATAATTGGTAACAGTAGATTTCCCATTTCATTAGTTAGATAATATATTAAAAATCTATTGTAGGTGGGTATATAAATAAATTCTTACTTTGACATATTGTGTTTGATGAATTCTTCAAACTCTCAAAAAGCATACGACTTGAATTATCTTTGATTTTTTCATTTAGTAAATCCATCAATTTTTCTGATTTTTCTTCAAAAATTGATACTAAGTTAGGGCAGTTGGGGTACAATGTACGAAAATCAATATCAATCTAAACATTTATGTATTTTTTGGTACTATTGTGTCCAACTTATTATTTGATGATCCATTCTGAACATTTTGCCAATTTTCTAAGTAATGAATAAATTTTATTTTGATTCCTAATGGAAATTTATTGAGAAGTTCATATACTTGAATCGATTTCATAACTGCTAGAACTTGCATATCAATTAATTCATCTAAAACATTTTTAATTTAAAATAAAAATATATAACTATGTACCTAGTATGCATTGTAATCGTATAGGTAACATAAAAGTACACTAACCGAGTAACGTTTGATACAGAAATTCTAATTTCCAACTTTTTAGCAAATCATGTAGTGGTTGCAAATCTTCAATAGGATATTCATAACCTTGTAATAATGGCATTTCTAGTGTGGATGATTCCAAATTTAAATTCTATTTAATAAATGAAATGCCTATTATTGATTATAGTCACAAACAAGTATACAACATAATATAAATTTATAATTATTTATTTATTCAACTTGCATGCATATCATTAAAACCATCTTCCACCTGCAAAATGTCATTAGTTGAAAGGGTATCTGAATTATTGTTTGCCGTGTCCATTATATTGGTTTACAGCCAAAATTTGCCAAATACTAAAAGCTGTACTTAAAATGAGACTTAAAAGATATAAAGAATAAATAAAAAAAGCAGTATTTACATAATATTTACAAAGATTACATACAATAAGCATAATATATTAGAAAAATTCTTTTAAGCGAATCATTAACTTCCCAGAAGAAGAAGGTGTTATATTAATGGGTGGTCCACTAAATGTATCAATACTATAAATTTTAAAATCGTTTATAATTATTCTTTCATTATTCACTTCAAATGCTTCAAAGTGTGAATGAAAATTTTCTAATTTAATCTGTTTAACTATTATATGAATTTTAATAAGGGGATTGTTAAAAACTATTATTTCCAATATTTCTAATAAGTTCATTTCTTCTATAAATCTTGTTAAGTAATATCCATTTTTATAATTTGTTCCCATAAATTCTACTTGTTTGTAACAAACAAAATCTACAGATGTAAGAGAAAATGTGTCACATATTTTATCTAAATGTAAGCTGTGTACTATGTATTTTTCTTTTAAAATAAGTTCTTGATTACTGGGTTGTAGTAAAATGTGAGCAAATTTATACTGAAATTTTTTGGCTAAAGTCAAAGTGATATTTTTTCGCGATGATGTTGCACGTGCATACATTTTTAACTCCTTGTGCTTACCTTCAAACCTAAAACACCAATAATGCCCTGGTGGTCCTGAGTATTGGATAATTGTAGGGTAATGAATTAAAAAGTGGTGTTTAGGTTTTAATGTATCATTAAAAAGCCTAACATACATTGAATTGTGATGACAAATTAATTGTTTAAGATTTAAAATTTTACTTTCAGTGAATTGGAAAGAGAGCAGTATATCAACTATCTTAATAAGTGTTAAGAAAAAGTTCCAAACTTCATCGTTTTCGGGTATTAAGTCTCCAATCATGATAGAAAAAAAATGCACAAACGTCATCATCTCTCTCGCAGACATTTTTAAACGAAATTTATTTAAATGCATTTCAGTTATTTCAGGAGACACATTACCAATTTCAATGGGGCCATAATTAAAATTTGTTTTGCGTATATTTAAAGTTGATAATGAAAATATTTGTGTCGAAGTATAATATTTAATAATATTGCACATGTCATAATGGCAAACGCCCTCAAATACATCATGCATCACATCTATGCAATAATTTTCAACAACATGGAAGCTATAAATTGAATTTAAAATTGAATCTTTATTTATACCAGTCTCACTAAAATTCATTTTGGCTACATCCTCTTTGTAGTTTATAATATTACGCATACATGAAGGACTTTCTTCACACAACGTATTTGAAATAGATTTGTGGGATTTACAAAATCTACAATAATAATTTGAAGAAAATGATTTACCAAACTCCAGTATACTATTAAGTCCTAAGTTATCACCTAATATTATGCCAAGTATAAAATAAACATGGAATTCACCAGTTTCAGTTACAATATTTATTCCTTCTTTTTCCAGATAATTAATTTCATCAATAAGTTGTGATAAACATGGGTCATTACCAAACTCTTTTAAATCAATTGATTTAATTAAAGCTGCTAAAAAAATATTTGATAATTTGGAATTATTTTCAATTAGTGGAAAGCTGTAATAAATTGCAGAAATTGACTGATAATTAGAATGTGACCCCAAAGGATTGTTAATTTCAAAGTCATCAATGTAAAGAAAATATGGAAAAACTATCTTGCCCTTATACTGAGAAATTTTTTTCTCCCATAATTTTCCCTGGACAAAATTTGAAAGCAGATTATTTTCATTTTTAAAACCCATGAGTCGTTTATAGGCAATTTGGAAATTTTTGCCACTTTCAAAAAATTGTTTGAATTGTAACTTTAATGGTAAAAGGGTACCTTTTGTAACTTTTTCATTATAACAAATTTGATCAGCATGGTTTACAGGATATATTTCATTGTTCATAGTAATTTGTTGAATATTAGACAATAGCTTATTTTTTACTAACCAATTATTCAAGCGGTATTCAGTACTACAGTGAAAAAAAGGATTTAAAATTATTCCTACTATGTTGTCAAACGTGGAAAGTAATACCGGTTCTACTATTTGTTTTTTTACGACTGTTTTTAGAATAGAGGCAATGGGTTTTAAAATATTTTCTGTCATGCCGTTTTGAATGTAGAGAACATCACTTTTGTTAAAATTGTTATTGTTATATAAACTAACAACAAATTGTACAGTTGAGTCATATAATAATTGAACAGACTTTTCAAAGTTAAAAGTAACTTCAGGTTCATAAGGTTCATTAATACATTCCTCCAAATTTATTTGATTATTATTGGGGACACTATCGTTGTTTTTTATTTCATTTGAATTATTTTGTATAACATAATCGTTAGCTTGTGTATTTTCAGAAGTAGGATTATACACTAAATGCTTTTTTGTTACATGCCTTTTAAAAGAAGATAAACTCTGGAATGATTGAGTGCAAGAACTTTCTAAGCAAGAATATAGACTATTGGGCTTTAATAAATGGATAATTTTATAATGAGTTACCAAAGCTTGCAAATCTCCAATATTAATTTCGCAAATATAGCAAATCATTTTTACTTACCTTATTAGTTTATCAAACAGCTAACAATAACAGTAGAAGTTGAATATCACAAGTCACAGTCAAGTATAAAAGTATAAAATACGCCAATTTAACTGAGTAACAAGAGTACAAGACAATGTTGAATGGAGATCAGAGAGTGGAGACAAAAACGTGGTTTAGCGGTTACGGCGGCGCGCAGAACAATTTTATATTATCGCGCAGACAATGTTATTGTCATAATAATAATAATTTTCATCATTCCTACCATGCGTCTATCATATTGACAATTCCCGTGTAATATTGATAGTTATTCATTATTAAAATCGGATAAAAATAGTATTGTTGATTTGATAATTATATTTTTAGTAGAATTTTCTACAACAATGTATATTTTCATTTTGATAATATTTTATGTTATTTCAACAGTATCGATTATTAAACTAACAAAATATTGTTCTTATAACAATTTAAATGTTGTTAACCGTTAACAATAGTATATTGTAAATATCACCAACGATATTTTTTTCAGTGTACATCAGTGGATGAATTAGATTAACATCTTACAAATACTTATTAGACCACATCTTGAATCACATAATCATATTTATACATGAACGACCCCATAAAATCATTTACATATTTATCATACATGAAAAACCACATCATGGATCATTGCATCAGTAGATATGGAGTGGACGCGAGATATCACAAACACTTCCGTCAATCATTATAGATGTCGGGTATAGGTATAAGGGACCCGGAAAACAAGGGCAAATCAGACGAGTTCTTGCTATGCGACATTGAGCACCTTCACGCTAATGTATGTTATGATCTGGACTTAAAATTTCAACAGCTATGTTTAATTATTAGAACTTAGAATATTTCACATCATTATTAATTATTTGTACTTAGAATAATTTGAACATTTTAAATAAAGCACTTTAACCACAACTATTAGTAATTATTTTACAATATCCATATACAACCAAGCGTTGGTTAGATTGAAAAAATCATTGAAACACGATCAAACGGTTGGCACGCAACAGTATTATTCGGCATTGGTAAATAATAAACTACAAATTTCCTCGTTTCATTCCAAAAATATTGTATTGACGAGTTATAATTTCGTCATGATACTCGTAGAAGACAATTTTCGGCTGCTTGAACTCCGTCTCACTTCGTGTTTATTGCCTTGTGTTCGTGTATTGGTTGATTTTTATTATTTTATTGAAATAAACAATAACTATTATTTTATACCTGCTCCTTTGCCTTTTAATCAAGTGACTTTTGAAGTGGTGATAAAATGACTCAGAAAATATTATGTCGTTTCACTGAAAAATTGAAGACCTGGGGGACATCAAAAGGACATCTTCAGTAAACTAAATTTTTCAGGACGAACAAATAACTATTTTAAAATTCAAATTATAACTTTAAAATTTAACAAAAATCATTTTTTGATTTAAATTTAATTATTATAATAGAGACTAATACTTAAATGGTGAAAATAAAATTTTAAAATAGCCAAAACCAAAAAATAAAACTTAGGAGATGTCTGGTTGTTGCATCGTAATATAATTTACAAAGTTCTATTTTGATAAATACCTATGTAATATTTTTATTATTATAAAATTTTTCTACTAGGTACATTGTTTAACTTAATTTAATATATTTTAGAATGTGTGTGTGTTTCCAAATAAAAATAATTTATTTTTATTATTTATAAATAAATAAATAAAAATTTTTATCAGTGTACTTTTTTATGATAATACATAATATTTTTAAACATAATTTCATTTAACAAAATATTGAAATAAAATATTATATGACTTTATACAACAAACAATGAGCAATAAAATATGGTAAGTTCCACATCAACATATTACAAACAAGTTTATATGAAAACAAATTCAACAAAATATAAATGAAAGTAAAATCTTTTAAAACATAACAATACATAATTTTTAAATAAAATTTCATTAAATAAAATATTGAAATAAAATAACCAACTTATGACTTTATCTAATAAACAATGAGCGATAAAATATGGTGAGTTTCACGTCCACATATTACAAACAAGTTCATATAAAAACAAAATATAAATGAAAGTAGAGACCAACATTTGCTGCAACAAACAGACATATCCGGATATGTCTGGTTGTTCATCAAATAATAAACCAGACATCTCCATTTGTTTAATATCTCAGTATCTAAGAATCGGACATGACTGGTTGTTTCACCAATCGACGTGTTTTTATTTTTTTGATAATATAAGCCGAAAAAGTGATTTTGACCAAAATATGGAGATGTCTGGTTATTGCCCCTAGGTCTTCAATTATACAGTTGCGTGCCCACCTCAATAGTTAGTATTTCGATCTGAATGCTATGAAAATGAGCCGCTATGTTTCCGGTTCGGTACATATTGCACTTCCGTGTCGTGAAAGTTGTGGTTCAATGACTAGATTCATTCTCGGTAATTTTGGCCTAACGTTGGCCTCGTCCCGGCGCGTTTCCTGGACACTTAATGCGTTGCACTTCTGTGGTTTATAGAGTGAAACAAGAAGCTCACATTTATTCACAGAAAAGCTTTCGATATGTTGTGCCATCACATCAGTTGCTGGCGGAGGAGATGTTGTCTATGTTGTCTCCTCGGGATAAATTAAATGATGCTACTGTTAAGAAAATTACAATTCAAAATTGTGTACGCTAAACTATTAATTACAATCAGTGTTTACATATATTACATATATTAAATATCTCGCCAATAAACTCGTCATAAAAAGTCTTCAACAAATTTAATGACCTCATTAAACATAATTTACCATGCTACTTTCAACTTCGGGGTAATTCCCCTTCTTGTCCCATGTTAGACTAACCACCACCACCATCTAAATCATAAAAATGTCCATTTTCAAACACTCGTCGGCGTAAACAAAATTGATAACAACATTATTGGTTATAAACTTATGATTTGTTATACCATAAAATCGAAAAAACTCGAAGTTTCGTTGGACGATTTTTGTTAATCGAATGAAAGAATAAAAAAAAATTGACAAAATCATATTAAAACCAATATTATGTTTGGCCACATGTAATAAGTAAACAACAGACATGTTTGAAAATTTATTTCACATAACAACCTACTTGATACCTTTAAATTTGTATATTATTTTAGCAGTACATTTTTTTTTAACATAAGCGAAAAATTTTCATTGAATACATTCAAACCATTTTCAACCAAGTACAACAATAACTGACGAAACATGCATTGAATTACAAGTGTTGTGGATATCATTTGTCTGAGATCAATAATTATGAAAATATTGAAGGAGATTACGACAGAACTTAATATTGAATTGGAGAAAGCTAAACATGAAAGATTACTGATTGAAGAAAGATGTTTGAGTATCAGACTTAGACACATCCCGACTGGCTCATTTTTGAATTTGAGAGCATGGCAGTGCGGGCATTCCTTGTCCATAGCACCAATTACTACTTTTGAATGAGCATCATATTCAATATCGGGCTCATACTGGAATGCTAGACGCAGGAATGATACGGTTATAAATGTTCGATGTACCTGTTGGCGTTGTTGGTCATTTGCTCTGCGTGAGTCAACTACGAATAATTCGCACTATCGGATTGGCATTGTTCGTCTGTTCTTTGCGCTCTTCTATTTCTCATGTTTGTAGCTGCATTTGTTCTACAACAAAAATTGGCATTCTAGCGTCTTCTTAGCATTTTTAATGACACAAACAAATAGAAAATATTCAAAGTACTTATTTATGTTTTTTTTTTTTTTTTTTTTGTTACCTTGCAACGTCGGGTAATTCATTATATTAACCACTAATAAATAAATATTATTCTCAAATCTTATAACCCCCATAGCAACCATTTATAAACAAAAACAAAAATTTCTATCGTAAATCTCAAAATTCCTGTTTGAGCACCTCCCAGGGGTGGAGTTAGGTCCATATATAAACCCTGCGAACCCGCTCCTCGACATTCTCTATCATTTAAAAAAAAAATCAAGATAATCGGCCCAGCCGTTCTCAACTGATGCAATTTCGAATTTTTTGTCTCCATTTTTATATATATAGATGATTTATTAATATCTGCAAACATAAATAAAAAAAAACCTGAAATTGCATAATATTTCATAAAATTCTAGGGCGATAGTTAAAAAATTAAATGATTTAAAAATAATTAAAAAAAATTCAAACTATCTAAATCTGTTGTTAAATGTTGGTGTTGCTATTTAAAAAAATGCATGATGTATTGCGCATGCGCAACATAAAAGGTTTAACAATTTTAAAATTGTAAAAATAATGTGCATTTCAATAATTCCCAACTATTTAAAAATACCCCACTTTAATACAGTATTACTGGACCGAATAATTTAGTCACTAAATTTTAGTGTCACTTTTAAATATAAAATTTGTACAAAAAAGGTAAGTTTATTTTCTCATTGTGTAGAATGCAAGAATTCGGGAGTCACTTTCCTATAATTCCTTAGCAGCAATAAATAGTCTGCAGTTAACATTGTTTTTCAATATAAGGATTGATCCAACACATTTTCTTTTGCGTTTTTTTAGATGGTGTTTATAGTAATGTAAAGAATAATTTCTTCATCGCTACTCGAATCACTACTAGACATTATTAAAAATATATTTATATTAATTTATTTACTGTATAAATATCAACGTACACAAATAATACGAAAAACTGAACTGTTCTGTCGAAATCTGTGTAGGGTGACACTAATTTAAGAAACTAGTTACAAAAATTTAGTATACTATGTCTACTTGCCTAGTTACCCAGTCTCCTAGTACCTCGGCGATTGCAGTTTATTTTAAGTATCCCCGTGTGAGGAGAGCCTTAATATGTAATTCCTATTAACTGGTTTACAACACGCGACTGAACTTTATCGTGGCGACCGGCGACACTACCGGTCCGAGAGCAGTGTATTGCGACATAATTCAATCACAAACCAATTCTTGGGTTATGAATTTCGATCGTCACATTCATCAATATGGCTAAATTGCATTTTTCGTGAGAAGAAGAAGAGCAACTGAGTTCTGATTGTGTTGTGATTAATAAATCATCATCCTCGAGAAGAAGTAACATTATTTTATTATTGTTAATAATTGTATTCATACTCATAATATATATAAAATTTAACTTGAAAACACTAGCCCTCTCTGCATGAAAACCACAATGATACTGATTACAGATACAGAATGACGGTTATGATAATCTAATGATGCTAATAGTACGCAGCTACTTAGTTATGTGGTATAAGTATGGTCAAGATCTTTTAGCTTGTTTGTATCTTTTATTTTAAACAACATTGTTCATGTTTAGGCTTTGCAAAGTATTTTATAGTTATTGAACAGTTAGGAACAAAGAGTTCTTGGAAAACTTATAAAGTCAGATCACTTTCTTACAATTAACACAACTGGAGGATTGATTCTTTTAATTCTTTTAATTCTTTAAAATTTAACATTGTTAAGATTATGTATGATAAATGATAAATACCTATAAAACTATATGCATTTTGTCTAGGAGTAAATTTAAAATTTCTATAATGTGTACTAAGAAGGTACTATTCAAAAATCATAATTAAATTAAAAAAAAAAAAAATTGAAAAATAACCAATAGAAAAAACAAGTACGGTATTTATGCAACTTTTAGGCAAACAAATTATTCAAGTAAAATTCATAAAATATATAAATAACTATACTTAAATACGGACCTTTTATTTTTATGTTGTGGTTCAATCGAAATTAACCATAGTTAGAACACTTCATAATTGTTAATATTTATACTAGGCATACATAATATGTATATAATACTATAAAATACACAACATTTCATTTTACCAAATTTTAACCGTGAAATATTATATAAATATTCATATATTTATAACAATAATGTTATAGTTTTGTGAGTTACGAATTTATAATAAATAATATTTATACAATATTGCATACGAAAGAGCAAACCGACTACTAGCGCTTGGTGGCGAATTACTTTGATGGTGCGACTGACAGAAGCAATCACGTTTCTTATCAAGTGGACAGTCCTTTCTATTTTATGTTCGTGGCCGAGACGCATTAACGGTTATTGGTCGCTAAAAGTTTCGTCGTACTATTTTCGTTTGTTCTCTTCACAGTTAACAGCACTGTAAGTCGTGAGCTTCAGAACAAAGTTTGTCGGCCAATCGCGCGTGTTCTGCCCATTGCGTTCCGCGTTCGCCGCCGTCATCGCCACACCCAAGGTTCTCTACACGTCATTAATCCAGGACATTTCATCGTCATCATCGTCCGCATTTGTTTTCCGATTGATTTTTGTCTGTGACACTTCTGTCTGATTATGCACCGGGTGTTTCTAATCGACGTGATATCCCACCGCCTTATCGTGCTATGTGCAAATTTGTTTCAGTGATCGTAAGCCAGCGATATCGTTTGGATACGATATAATCCATGTGTTTTTGTTTTACTCGTTTCGCCGCAAGCTGTTGGATTCCTACCAGGGATTTAAAGACTACTTCCAATATTTCGGTGTGTATATCAAGTGTTTTTCGAACACACAACATGGGCTCGGTGAAATCTCTGAGTGTTCTGGTCGCTATTATAGTTAACATTGTGTATTATCATTATTATTGATGTCATCCCTCAGAAGTCGATAAATTTACTTGTTTTGGTCCGCCGGATTGTTATCGTATATGGTGAACCCATTGATATAATATAATATGTATATATATTATGTCAATGGGTGAACCGAACACTATATAGGTGCAAAGTAGACAAAATGTATCTGTCAATCGTCTTCTGACTTATCAATTAGTGGGTTCTTGATATTAATGTATGGTTTTATGACAAAAAGTAATTAATTATTATAAATAACCAAACCTTGATTGAAACCTATCTAAAATTAACATTAATATGTTGCACCATGCGTACCATTATAATGATTGACACACTTTGTAGTAGCACATTTTGAAAAATAAAAAGAAGGGATTAGTATGGAAAAATTAATTATTTAAATTATTTAATTCATTTGAATTGATTCACTAAAATTATTCTTTAACCGAATTGTATTTAATAAATTTTATATTATTTTCATATATTCTGTAGTGGTACTTACTAAAAAGTTATGTACCTATATGTAATTGTAACATTATGCAATACTATTCCTTTAATTAATATCAAAATGGTTTTATTTGTTTAAAATATTTTTAGTATTGTATTTCTGAGACAAAGAATAAATCATTATATTTCGTACTTACATATACTGCTTGTAACATTATTCGATGACACCTTGAGCTTGGAGTCTCAGTGACTAGTATTCGTAAATAATATACTATAGTATTTAAATACTTCTGTTTATTATTGTAAATAAATATAATATAGTATAATATAGTACTTGTAGTATAAATGTGTAATATCAAATCAGAACTTCATAAGTATTAAAAATGATAAATGAAAAAAAACATTTTAATATTGTTTATTTTTATATTTTATTATCGGTTATCGCACTATTGTATAGTTACGTAGGGTAACCTAGAACACCAATTATGTCATCAAATTAAATTTTAAATTTTATATAAGACATGATATAAATATTGATAATGGCTTAAATATATAATAATATAACTACCAAAAAATGAAAAGAAATGTCGAGCATATGTGTAAAACTAATTAACATTGTCCATAAGATGTTTATTATCAACATTTATTGTCTCAAAAGTAATTAAAAGAAAAAAAAAAAATTATAATATAACTTATTAGGTGTTGAAAGTTTTCAAAAATTGTAGGGCGGTTGAATAATATGTTGGTTATGATACCTTGCAAGTGAATACACATGTATTATAATAATGAATACAATTATACTAAAATTATATTTTTTAAATATAAATAGATTTGGATCAAGAAATATTTTATCTAAATATCAAAAATATATCAAAACTATTCTATTAAATATATTTTCATAATGATAATAATATATTTTATAAATATAAATTAAGTAAAAGATTATATAGTTATCAAATAATTCTAATTATATTTTTATCTAAATTTTTTTCTAGATCATGTGCAAATATTTTATTAACAATACAACAATATTTGAATTACTATGTGGGTAGTTGTAATAGTTTTGTCCCAATAAGATGAAAATTATCAAACCATCTCATATGTTACCGCCAATGATGATAATTAGGTATTGTTAAAAATGACTAGTCTATGTTAACACTGACTGTTTTACATAGGCATTGATATTATTGGCTAGTCATTTTAGAGAATACCTAACTAAGATAGACAATAATAGAACAAATTTAATATTAATACATAATTTTTATGATTGACCAGTTATTGCCATTATTGACTAAAACTATGTAGCCATTGATAATTTTAGACAGTGAAAAACTAACAACCAACCTGGTCGTTCTTGTCCATTGAGTGTTATTATATCATACTTATGAATGTATCTGTAATCCTTTGCACTTTTCTTCCCAATTTTTTCCTTAACTAATTTAACTTCTTGCAATCTTAACATATATTCCTCTTTGTTTAAAAATGATTTATTATTTTCACGTTTATTTTTCGATATGACAATATCACAATATGACAGGTGACTAAAGCTTTGTCTAAACCTATGTAAAATTGCTGGATAACAAAATATAACACGTAATATATAATAAAACATAGGTATGTTATATATAACAAATGTTAAATAGCCGTCCACGTCAAAATGAAATAATTAATCAGTTGTTGACATCATGGCAATTGATGTAATTATTACAATACTGTAACAGCATGCGTGATTTTAAATTTAAATAAAAATAAAAAAGTAAAAGAATATTTTAGCTTTACCCTTCATTACTTAATTGAAAAAATTATAATAGTATAATAGAAGATTTAGGATGTTATGATTCCTTATCTAATGAATTTTGTTGTGACGGAAGTTTTAAAATTATTTTTTACGGTTGTCAATCGCAAGTTTCTAATTTTTATTTATTCAGTTGGTTATAAAGTATGTAAAAATGTAATGTAATGCATGTATGTAAAAACTTCAGAAATTCAATAGCAGTGAATGAACAACTATCTATAACTCTTAAGATTTTTAGCTATGAGTGTTTCTTTTCATAGTTTTATATATCTATTTAAACTGAACTTTAAGTTGAACTTGTTAAAAAATAAATAAACATGATAATAATTTTTTAATCTACCTGCCTTTACACTTGAAATTAATCAAATGTTATATGTTATTTCATATTTTTATTATATTTTCCATCGTTGATGGAAATAAAAATTTTGTGTTATAACATAGTTGTATAACATTGTTATAAATTAAGTTAGGTATGTAGTTATGTTACATAGGTTTGGACAAGGCATTAGAGAAGAAATTTTGTAATATGTTCTAAAATCGTAATCGAAGAAATAAAGTAATAACTTTTTATGTTATCTTAATTCATGGCAATACCCTGTTGCAGATAAGCTGTTGTTTCGCTGCCACCGTTCACTGCAGTCAAAAATAGAAAATTTTCAATCACTTAAATGTATATGGTAAGTATAACAATAGCTCTCAACAGCTCTGAATATATTTGTTGTTACCAAATATTTCTATATTATTGCTAATCATCTTAATTCTAAAAATTCTAAAATTAATGGTGTTGTCTATAATTAGTAAAATTAACATGTATGCTGGAGTACTCATGGTGAAACCTTTATAAAATCCATTTCTTCATAGTAGAAAGTAGAAAGTAAGAACTATTTATTTAAAAATGAGTTCGTCCAATTCTAATAATCCATCTCGGACCATAAAAAAAAAAAAATTGGATAATTCAGTGTTAACTGAAGAAAAGTGAGTGTCATTTTCTAAAATTTTATTTTGTGTGATGGTTTTTACTAAAATTGTTAACAATTTGTTTTAGACAAAAATCAGCTGAAGTGAAGAAAGAATTACTAATTGATAATAGTCTGTGTGAAGAAAAGTGAGTGTGTCATTTTTTAAAATTATCTCTTGTGTGATGGTTGTTACTAAAATTGTTTATAATTTGTTTTAGAGATGAATCAGCTGAAGTGAAAAAAGAATTACTAATTGATAATAGTCCATGTGATTGTCTTGATACTGATTGTCCGGGATGTTTTTATCCATGTGAATTGTGCGGATCAGTAAAATGTGGACCAGATTGTCGGTTAGTTAAATTAAAATAACTTACAAATTAATTAATTGAAAATAAATTACTAATATACTTTATTTGTTTCAGTATTGGCCGTGAATGGAATTATGAAAAAATTGTAATTCAAAAATAGTAAATTATTTTCTACAAATTTTATTTATTAATAATTTATCAAATAATTTAATTAATTAAAATTTTTATTTTATTAATTATCATTTTTATTTAATTATCATTTATAATTTAACTAATTATCATATAATTATTTAGTTAAGGGGATACGATACTGACTGTTTTTTGACTAAAACATTCCTATCTTTTGTCCATCAGTCCAATGGACTCAATAATGCAATAAGACTTTTAAAAACTGATTTGAATTCATTATTATGTCTTCTATTGGCCATGCCACTTTTTCAAATTTTAGTCCCTGATATTTTTAATATGGATCGAAAAATTGTGAAATTTAAAAAAAAAGTTCCCACATAACAAAATAATATTTTTAAATATTTCAAAAACATTTATTGGAAAATAATAAATATTTTACAAATATTTTAAAAATATTTTTTGGCCAGAAAAACATTTTTAAATGGTTTTCAAAATAAATCTTAATGACATATTAAAAATTTAATTCAATTAGGTAACTTGATAATATTTTAAATTTATTTTTAAGACAATTTATAAATATTTCTTTTAGATTTTTTAGGGTGGACTCATTCAAAGACACATATTTCATTAGTTTTAGACTCCTATAATTTTCATTTTTCATACAATTCTCAGTATATAACACTCAGATATTCTCAGATACTTCACTAAGTATTATCCAACTGTTTTCAGCAGTAAAATAATAATTTAACTTATACATATAAAATTAACTATTAACCGCTATTTGATATAATTATTGTTTTTCTATTAAATATTTTATTTAAAAAAAAAAAAAAAAAAGGGAAAAAATTATTATTCAGCATAAATGATTAATTTATAAGATAATATGTCAAAGAGAAAAAATGATAATACCTTACATAGGGATTTAAATAAAATTAAAATTAAATAATACATTTTGGTAAGGGCTAAGGGTAAATTAGTCCAAAAAGTTATAAATTAACCCGATCAGATTATGTTACATAAACAATTAAAATATTAACTTTAACTATGTAAAATAAAAATAAATTAATAATTTTAAGTTACATTTACATTTAATTTTAAGTTATTTTTTAGTTTTTATTACATACATGTATAATGTAAATACTTATTCATTTAATTAACTACAAAATTATAATTTATAGTATAGTTTAATATGCTGGTATTAGTAAAATTAATATAATTTTGAAATTTTAATAGTAGGGGGAGGTAATATGTATAAAAAATCTCCTAAATTTCAAGTAAATTATAAGAAAAAAATTTATTTAGAATTATTATTAAAACTGACTAAAAAATAATATATATATATATATATATATATATATACCTATAAACCAGGGAATGGAACCTATTGAATTTTTCGGTACTGGTTCCAGTACTGGTTCCGGTACTGGTTCTCCTAAAATAAAATAACTGTTCCGGTTCGGTTCAGGTTTTTCTAAAAAAAAAATAAAGGTATTGTATAATAATAAAGGAACTAATTCCATATAATTTCGGTACCGGTTCCCGTTATCAGAAAAATTTGTAATTTTTTATCAAGATAATATCATCTGTTAAAGTCATAGATAATAAAAAATAGAACAAAATTAATTGTGTTTATATACCTACCTAAATAATAATAAATAATAATACTAATTAAATGGATAAAAATGGTTGAAATAGGTAATTCTTAGGTTTAGGTTAATTGTATAATGGAATTGAGTAAAATTGTACTAAATATATTTTATATCATAGACATATAAACTAGTTTATAAGCCTATGTTTTACATATTATTATAGTATAGATAAGTAAGTAGGTAGATCTTTTTATTGATAATAACATTTTACTTTTTTAAATTAGGAAAAACTTTTTTTATTTTATAAAACCCTTTTAATGAACCACTTACAAATAATTAATATTCACTATAATTTAAAATTTACCATTCATGACATTTTGTGTCGATTAGTAAAAAATATTATTGACCATTTCAATATTATTTTTAACATTTCCTAAAATTAGAAGAAAAAAATTAAATTTTTGCATGAATTATATATCTAAAAACACTCTACTAGGTGTATTAATTATTAAATAATATGTCATAATACAAATCTAGTGGTAAAGATGATTCAAAATAAGGTAATATTTGCTGGTCCGACAAAAACTAAATGTATATTTTGAAAAACACTGAACATAATAAAATTAATAATTATAATGTACCTATATTACTTTAGTGAATTATATGAATATAATTATATAAATATCAGATTCCAAACACTTATTTAAAACGAAACTGTGCCCATTTAGTTTTGAGTAGGTAGTAGGCTATTTATATTGATGTTGAAAGTAAAAGGTTAAAATAATAATCTTTTTATATACCACCTATGATAGTTTTTATTATTAACAAACAGTATACAAATAATACAGTTTCAAAAACAATTTATAATCTAACTTTTTAGTACTAGATATCATATTAGTTAGTAACATTTGTTTTTTACGTTTCACAACTGGACTCGAATCGTCGCGATTTTGATTAACTCCTGGTACTAATGTAGACCTTGGATTTTCACCCGTGAATCTGAAAACAAACTATTAATAAATGTATACCTATATAGCAAAATCATTATAATTTCATACTTGGGGGTGTCTTTTTTTTCCAAATAGCCTATTGGTACGAACAAGTAGTTGGTCTTCTAAATTAATTGAACTAATGTTAGTTCTATACGGTGATAAAATTAATTTCAAGCCAGAAAATTTCTACACTGACCTGTGTCGCAGGTACGGAAAATACAACTTTAGATGATTCATATAGCTCGGGGTGAATAGTTTCTATAGATTTCCAGAATTTTAAAATGTAGTTTTGTTTCCGATTCTATTTTGTTCAATATGATAAGATTTTAATAGTGTTTCTATCCGTGTTGAAATAGTATATTTCTGAAAATTGGAAAAACTCAAATTTGTTTTGGTTTTGATCAGAAGGTTCTTGTAAATAGTTTGCTTTTTAAAAACTGTTCTATTTCATCACTAGATTTTGAATCACAGGAAATATCAGACAAATTGCTCATTAGTACTACATAAGAAAAAACATTTCCAAATAATATTAATGATTATCTCGCGTGTAATGAATACTTAGAAGTAAAATATTTAGAATTCAGATTGCAAATTTTGTACAGCTCTATAAATAGTATAATAAATAAAACAATTTAAATACAAATGTTTATAAATCATATATTCCTATAATTATAAAAAAAACAATTGTAGTTATAAATTATGAAAAATAAGATTTTATTTTGGAACCTAAAAGAACCTATTAAATTTATAAATTCTGATCCGGTACTGGTACTTAATATAACTAAATAAAGGTTTCAATTCCGGTTCTGGTTCTTCATATTATTAACGGTTCCGGTTCCAGAATCGGTTCTTTTCGATTCGGTTCCAGTCCCTGCTATAAACATATTGTAATATAGTTTTCTAAAATAAAATTATCTAATAATATTTTATAGTATTATGTAATTTACATCTACACATTCTAAATAGCTTAAAATTGAAATATAGTTAAAAAATAATAATTACCAAATATAAGGGTACAAGAACTAAGAGTAGAAAAAAATCTTTTTTTTTTTGCCCATTATATGAAAATTTGGGCAACAAATTATTGTGAAACATTTTTGACATAATTTGACGCTTCACATCTGCAACTGTTTGTACGCTCTTGTCGAACTAAAAATGTTATCTAAAAAAATTTAAAATATTAATTATTTATTGTATTAAATTAATGTACCTAAAGTGCTACAGTATAATATAAAATAATTATAATTTACTATAACTAAATTAATTATAAGTTACACTATACATTAATTAAGTTTAATTAATTAAGAAAAAAATAATATTAATTTTGCAAATGTGTATTATATTTATTATAATGGTATAAGTTTATTTTTAACTGAAATATAATTACTACTTTTTATCGAAAATCATTGTTCATTATTTTCTCTTCAAAAATGTTTAGTTCTTCAAGATTTGTTAAAAGGAATTTGTAAATACTTTCATTAAAAGGATAATAATTATTGTTAGTAAATGAATTATTTTGGTTTTTTTTACAAGTCGCTTACAACAGCAGTTCTCAACCTATGGTATGCAGAGAATTTTTATTTAGAAAAATGGCTTAATTTTTACAATTATTACCATTCAGTATTATTTGGTTTATTTAATATTAGCTGATTTTATAAATGTCTACGAAATAGGAATAAAATAAATGTAGAAGACAGCTTCAGACTTAAAGTAACCAACATAAAGCTCGATATTGACATTCTCATTCGTTCAATACAATATAACTTGTCGCATTTAATTATTCATTTATATTCATTATAATTAATAATACTTTTAAATATATGATGCTATGTTATTTTTCGTACATAAAATACTTATTGTACTTATGTAGTTTAAATTAACAAAATTAATTATAAATAAAAGGTTCTATTATATATATATATATATATATATATATATATATAATTATGTTATTTTATTTTTTTATAAGTAAATGAAAAAAAAAAGATTATTAAGTCAAGTGATACGTGAACATTTTCCAAAATATGTAAGTGGTACGCGAGTATCAAAAGGTTTGGAAACCGCTGGCTTAAAACATTTTTATCCAATCAATTTTAGTCGTTATACTTCTTACATCATACTTCTATTTGTCAAAGTACGAGTCAAGCTTTTTAAAATATTAAACATTTCTAAAAATAAAAACAACCGGATGGGCATCGCTCTGCTGTACTGTTGGTGGTAGAGTGCACCTCGTTTATAGGATAGGTCATTATTACAATGGATTTGTTAAATTTGAATGCAATTATAGATATCATTGTATACGAATAACGATTCTGAACGGAGTTAATATGTTTGTCTAAGATATAATACATTGTTATTTATAAATATTGTAAAAAGTATATTTTATTTTGAAACGATAAATATATTATTCAATTAGGATGGGTTGGCAGTTGCATACAGCGACATAGTTTGTCAGTCTAGAATATTATACATTATATTATATTTTACATGTAATTTTATGTCAATATTCGCTGTTCAAACGCTTATAAAAAAAAATTGTGCCTATGGATTTATATAATTTTTGAATGACAATAAGAACTACTTCTATGGAATCTTCTATTAAATTTCAAGTATTTTATACGAGCCAAATTTTTTTATCACCGATTATAAAAAGAAAAATGTAAAAAAATCGAATATTTTAAATGCCTATAAGTGGCTTAAAAATTAATATAATATTTTGAAAAAAAAATAAGACATAAAGGAAATGCCAATCTTAACAGCTGGTAAAAATTTCAAAAATCTGCGACTTATACTTTTTGAATTATAACAAATATTTAAAATCGTTTGAGAATAAATCGCTATTTTATGCAATTTCGTAAATATTTAAATTTCAAACAGTCATAAAATTTTTTCCTCTAATTCCGGTAGAAATTTTTTTAAAGATTTTTGAAGAGTAGCTTATAGATAACCTAGTGTTAAAATTTTGAACCTTAAGTATGAACATAAAAAATGTTATGAATTTTTATCTACAAAATAACTTGCAAATTATCGTAGTTTTTACACATTTTATACAAATTTGAGCATTAAGGGTTTATAAAAAAAATTTGAGTAAACCGATCACCGATATTTTTTAGTTACGATAAGTTTAACTTAATATAAACCTTGTATTAAATTTTCAAGAGTTTTCGGTCAACCAATTAAATTTTATAGATGTTTAAAAACAAAAATTTTACAAAAATCGAAAATTTAAATTGTCTATAAATAAGTCAAAATATGTCAAAATACTTTGAAAACTTGTATTGAAAACGTCAATATAAAGATTTGGTAAAAAAATGTAATTTTACGTAAAATTTCCCGTTTTTTCGTAATTTTCTTATCGTTTTTTTCGATTTTTTTAAAAAGTATTGAAAAAGTTGGATTTTTGACTTACCAAAGTACCATCTACATTCACTTTCCTTTCAGAAAAGTTGCTGTTTAAGCAAATCGAAGCATTTTTATTGCCAAAAAAGGTGTCGTCAGACACAAAAAAAAATAAAAAAATAAAACACACATCATTGTAAAACCAATAGATTCCATCACTCCGTTCAGAATCTAAAAAAGTAAAGTTTTATGAAAAACGTATTAGATTTGATTTAGTCAATATATTACTAGCTTGGACTTATGAGCTATTTGAAATTGATGCAGATGATGATGGTGTACTAAAATGAGTTGGCATATTTTTCATATGTTTATATTTAACATTAATTCTAACATTCAACAATTTCAAACATAATTCTATGCAGTTATTTTGTAAGTTTCCATTTATATTATCCATGTTATCTTATTTTATAATAACATATTTAAAAAAAAAGATTAACATTTTTTAAATAAAATATTTTAAACAAATACAATATGTATTTTTGTTGGTCAATTAATTTAAATTAAATCGTGTATATTGTATACTGATTATTTAAATAATAAATATTAATAAATAATAAAATGTACTTAGTTATAACAATAAAAAAAATTAAATATTTTACTCTAATGGATTGAAGAATTATCAAGATTGTCATGATAGATGCCTGCATCTATTTGTGAAAATTTGGAACAAAGTAAAGTTGATCTAAAATTCAACTTTCTTTTTATAATTTTATTGGGATTTGGTAAGTTAGTATTGTGAACATTTCATTTTCCAGATGGTGAGATTAAGATAGCACTTGTAGATACGAAAGTCCTATTTTTTAGGTCAAATGTAAACTCCTACACGAATAACCTTTTTACCTAAATCATCATTAAATGTAAACTCCTACACTAATAACCTTTTAACATTTTTACTTGAAAATCAAATATATTGTAATATCCTACATAGAATTTTTCCCCATACAAAATTGGGTACTTAAATTCTCGATTTTGAAGTTGAAAAGCTCAAAATTATCATAGTTTGAAAATAATAAATACATATTTAATAAACAAACGTTTGAATAGAGCGTGTTTGTACGCTGTATGATGATTCTCGAAGGTTAGGTTATATCCATATTATATTCTATACTATACATTCATATCGGCACTTGCAGTACAAAATGTTTTGAATAGATCAGCGATATGGTATCGAATATCAAAACATTTTGTTTTAAACGTATGTGATTTTGACTATTGTTTTATTAACATTTTTATTATATTTTCAAACAATTTGTATTTTATGTATTAATATATTGCAAGACTGATATTTTTTACAGCAATACAAGCGGTATTAATTTTTTGTAGGAGTTAACACTATCTTTTATAGGAGTTAACACTATATTTTGTAGGTGTTCAGGCTTTTCTTATATTCGAATTGCCTGCCCTCTTCAACCTGTGCAGAACAATATGACGCGCCACTTTACTAGGTGAGGTTGGTCGCACTGACTAACGCGTCGGCGTCCGTTACGGCAGCGGCGGCGGTTCGAAGCCGCTCGCTCGCCTTCTTGTTCGTGGTTCGTCGTACGATACACACGTTGTTTTTGTTCGTTCGTTTTATGTTCATTATCCGCCATTGTTCGGCATACCAAAGTCTGATCCGACCGACGTCGTATACGTCATTAATAAAATTGCCGTATCGGATAGACACAACGAGATCTATCCAATCGACGAAACTCGACTGATCCGTCAACCCCAACCATCTGACTGCTCCGTCAAATCACGAGGTCTATTCGACTTGCAAATCGATCATAATACCGACTGATCCGTCAAATCTCGAGGCCCGTTCCAGCCTTCGTCACAACTAGCTATGATCGGCTCTGTCATGATTATTTATAAACCTTTGATTGTAAAATATAACCTTTTGTTCATTTATTAAGATTGTTGTTTTGTTTAGTTTGATATAAACTGTAACCGGTCACCGGAGTGTAGCGAGTCGACGCCAACCGCATTGTTAGGAGCGTTGTTCGCATACAGTAGGAGTTTACCATCCCCCATTTTTTGAAAATGATGAACCTATTAAAATAATGCAAACATTTAATTAAAAACAGGTTCCTTATAGATTTAGAGAAAACCTGGAAGTTATCAATAATAGGGTAAATGAGTGGAGGTTAGTCCTCGAAGAAAAGGGATTGAGAATTAGTAGAAATAAATCTGAGTATATAGAGTATGATTTTGGACAAAGAGACCAATAAGTTGAAGGAATGAGGAGACCACTGACAATAGATGGTGATGTGATAGGTGAAGTTGAGAGCTTTAAATATTTAGGATCTTTTGTTCAAAAGGACGGGGGCTTTGACATGGATGTAAAACATAGAATTAAGTGCGGATGGATGAAATGGAGAGAAGCATCGGGCGTGTTATGCGATAAGAGAATTCCAATGAGGCTTAATGGTAAATTTTATAAAAGTGTAGTGAGACCAACTATGCTGTATGGTTCAGAGTGTTGGGCGGTTAACAGGAGAATATAACAAAGTATGAGTGTCGCGGAAATGAGAATGCTTAGATGGTTGAGTGGAATGACAAGAGAAGATAGAATAAGGAACGAATACGTGAGAGGTAGTGTTGGTGTAGCGCCAATTGTGGACAAGATGAGAGAAAATAGGCTGAGATGGTTTGGGCATGTGATGAGGCGAGAGGAAACGAATGCAGTAAGAGTGGTTATGAAGATGGACGTTGAAGGGAAAAGAGGAAGAGGAAGACCAAAAAAGAGATGGTTGAAGACTTTGAAGAATGTCATGAGGGCTGTCGGTGTGTGCAGAGGAGATGTGATTGACCGAGTGAAGTTGAGTTGTAGGACAAGGGTGGTCGACCCCAAATAGTTGGGAGGAAGGCGAGGCAGAAGAAGAAGAAGATCAAATGATTGATGCAAGAATAGGTAAAAATTTAAATATAGAAACAAGTACAATCCATGACAATTCACAAATTCCGACCAATATAGTTTCAATATCAAAGCCAAACGTTGATAAAATAAGATTGAAAATGTATTCAAGGTTTCAAAAATAAATTATTGATAATTTTGACATTTTTATTTAATTCATGAATTTATTATAACTATTATTATTATTATTATTATTATTATTACTATCATTAATCATATAATATTTTTAAGGTTAAATCAGAATTTATTGTACCTAGTATGATTATTTATTGAAAATAATAAAAAAAAAATAATACATATGCACAATTACGAAGGTAAATATGTATATGATTTTTTGAAATCAACATACAATCCATCTTTTTTCGGGTACTTATTTCTTATTTTGTTTGTGACACATGCAGAAATGACAACTAAAAATAATTAAACTTAATTGTTGTACTAAAATGTAACTACCTACACTACTATAGGCTATAATATATAATTTTAAACACAATTAAAGAAATATTTTTTTCTTAGATCATGGGGGTTATTATAACAACACATGCATTCAAAATCGTTCAACATTTTTGTACAATTATCACAATTACACCACTCATTTACTTCTACTTGGGTTCTTCCCTGAACATCCGGTAAACATGAGGATATAAAATAATTCGGTTCAAATCTATCAATGCCACCAACATTTGGCTCAAAACTATACGGTTTTAAAGACATTTTAGAAGGCACGTTTGACGTAAATAGTAAATAAGTAAATTAAAAAAATTGTAGTTGTGTGTTTATTTTTAGTGGAGACTGAATGTTTGGAAAGGATTATTAATATTGATGGTCAGATGCTCATTTCTGGTTCTGATAATAATTCATTTAAAAAGAAAAAATGTTTATTATTTAATTTACTTGTTTTTTTAGTTATTGACATTGATACAAATAAAGAGTTAGTAAATTGGAATATACAGGCATCAGAATTTAATAATCTAGATGAGATTGGCATATATAATGTAAGCATTTAATAATTTATGAATTTAATTAATATACTATATTACATTATATAATATAAAGATACATTCTTAAAATGTATGTTATTCATTAATATTAATCTAACAACCAACTTTTATTATTTTTTATATCCTTAAATGTCTTTGACAATAATATAAACAACAAAATAGTTAATATTTTTAAATAATAACAAATTATTATTGAATAATTATATATAAATAATTTATTAAAACTGAAATTTTCAATAAAATAAATAATATAAAAAAAATAAAAAAATATTGTCTTGAATGTTAAAGAATATGACTGATTTAAATTTGAAAAATCATCGTTAGGTATAAAAAGTATATTACTGACTATAATACTTAATTTTATAGGATCAGAACTATTCAGATGTAGAACACAGAGCTAAAAATATTGTTTACCATGAAACTGATCCAGCCAAATGGATTTTAAATAGTAACACAATAAATTATTTAGTACATAATAAAGTATCAACTTGTATATAGAGCATCAAATTTAAATCAACTTTGTGTAAAATTGGTAAATATTCTCAGTATTTTCTTAAGCAAGTATTTACTAGAGAATTACATAATGGTGAAAACAAATCTCGCGATTGAGTTTTATACTCTTCAGAAAATTCTTTATACTGTTTTTACTGTCTTCTATTTGCACAAAATGAAACAGCATTTAGTAATCAAGGTAAAGGATTTATAAATTGGAAAAAATGTTTAAAATCTAGAAACTACAGACAATCAGCTTAAAATTGAAATCCAAAAAGAATAATCGTATTGGCAACAAATACTTCGTCGTTTAATTAAAATTATTATTTTCCTGTCATCTAGAAGACTTGTATTTAGAGGTGATAATCAAATCCTAGGTTATGGTCACAATGGAAATTATTTAGGACGTCTTAAATTAATTGCTAAATTTGATCAACTTCTTTCTACACATATTGACAAGTATGCAAATAAACGCAAAGGAAACGTGTCATCTTTGTCTAATACCATTTGTGATGATATAATTTTATCAATGACTAAAACTGTTTTAGAAAATATTGTACATGAAATTAAAATTTCTAAATATTTCTCAATTATTGTAGACTCTACTCCTGATATTTCAAAAGATGACAAACTTACAGTCGCAATAAGATATATACTGCCAGATGGTTCACCTGTTGAACGTTTTTTAGGTTTTTCGCCTTCTATTGATCATAAAGCAAAAAATATGGAATTGGCTATACTTCAAATTGTTTCTGATCTTGGGATTGACATCAAAAACTGTAGACGACAAAGTTATGAAAATGATCAAAACATGTCTGGAATTTATAATGGATTGCAATCCCGTATAAAGAATAGTTCATGTACTGCTAAATTTGTGCCATGTCCGGCTCCCTGAATTTAGTTGGTTCATTTGCAGCTGAAGAGACTAGTTATGAAATCGGTTTTTTATGACCACTCAAAATTTGTTTGTTTTTTTTCTAGTTCTACATCATGTTGGAAGATCTTAGAAAATGAACTCAGTTCTATTCCTAATTCAACAATGCTTAAAAATGTATGTCCTACTAGATGGTCATCAAGATATTTTTTTTGCAAATCAATAAAAAATGGTTATAATGGGATTGTTGCTGCATTACAAAGTATATCAGAATATGTAAATCAGAGACCTATTACAAGACATGAAGCATTAGCTTTGTTTAAAAAAATGAAGAACTTAGAATTAACATTCATGATAGTCTTGTGGACACCTATTTTAAGATTTTACATGACCAATAAAAGCTTACAATGTGTTAATATAGATTTATCATCTGTGGTAAAATTATACAAATCACTTAAATTATATATATTGGTGAATTGAGAAATAATTTTGAAACTATATTAAATGAAGCTATAAGTATTTGTAAAATGGATTTTTCCCTAATCAGTCAGGAAGATAAAAAAAAGGACTGTATTTTTTGATGAAAGAGATGCAGAAGACAATGTGTTTTCAGAAAGAGAAAACATGAAAATTAAAACATTTTTTCCTATTATTGATGCTTTAATCAGTAATTTAAATAATCGAAAAGAAGCATACAATGATTTAAATAAAAAATTTGTATTTTTTTAAATTTAGAAGATATAGATCAAACCGAGCTTAAACTAAAAGCTGAAAAGTTGGTAAGTATATATGAAGATGACTTAGGAATTGAATTTGTTGAAGAATTAATACAGTTTAAACAAATGGTTACATTTATGCCAGAAAATCAAAAAAATTATTTTCATACTTTATTAAAAGCATTAATAAAATATAATATAAGTTCTACATTTCCATCGGTAAAAATTCCACTTAAAATATTTATATGCATGCCTTGTTCAAATGCTAGTGGCGAACGCTCATTTTCTGTTTTGAAAAGGGTAAAAACATATCTCCGCTTATCATTAGCAAATGAAAAAAACATCATCGTTATTACTTTTGAGTATGGAACACGAAGTTGTAAACAGTATTGATTGGAGTACTTTAGTCCAAAAATTCGTCAAAGAAAAAGTAAGAAAAAAATTATAAACTATTGTTTGATACTTTTTATGTATTAATTAATATGTTAATGATTAATTTGTTATTATTTTTAATTAAAGTTATTGAATAAAATTATATTACATTTTATTTGGTTTTCGTGGTGATGTAATATGATGTCCCATGGAAATTTATATAATAATAAAACAATTAGTAGGAAAATCATAAGGTTTATGGGGACGCAAAAAAAAAATTACCCAGGGGCGCTGAACTGTTTGATACAACTCTGTTCTTCATGGATTGTTCAACAACTTGTTGTTATAATTTTTCTTTTTTTTAAATATATTATAAAATGTTCAAACGATAAACAACTTATATTACCTTGAAGTACAAATTTATTATATTTGTCTACTAAATGTTAAAGTCCATGTACATTATAAGGTATTAAGTATATTTCATAAATTTTTCCAAAGTAATAAACAAAATGATTAAAATATATTCAACTTAAGATACAAAAGATAACATATATGATTTAGCTGATGCATTAGCTGATTCAGTTTTAACAGTTGCACTCATCGAGTGAGGTTGTGCGTTACGATTATTAAGTATCAGTTTTATCAGTAACGAGTGAGATTGTGCGCTTCGTTTATTAAAGTCTATTAGTTTTTATTAGTAACGTTTATATTAGTAAATAATAATAAACTAAATCAATATGAGCTGTCGAAAATGCCAAGGTCCAGTATTAAGTCAGGAAATAATAACATGCTCACTCTGCAAAAAGACTTCGCATTATTACTGTGAAGGTATAAATGAACAGGGTTACGGTAAAATGTCAAATAACACGAAGGGCAAATGGGTTTGCTCTGATTGTAAGGTCGATTGGGCAAGTAAGAAGATAACGCAAACGACTAATGAAAAAGATTATAATATTAAACAGTTAACGGAATCAGTTCAATATATGAGTAACAAGTTTGACGAATTTAACGTTACAGTTGGAAAAATACTAAAAGAGATGAATGAACTAAAATTCCAAAATATTAAATTAAATGAAGCAAATCAAAAACTAGCAACTGAAGTCCAACAGTTAAAAAATAAAGTTGACGATATTGAACAAAAGTCATTAGAGAACTCGGTAGAAATTATTGGTGTGCCGCTATCGCAAAATGAAGATTGTAAAACCTTAGTTCAAGGAATGGTTAAAAGGACGTGATACACCCATAATTTAAGCGTCAAAATACGCTTTACGCGGGACAAAACTATTCAGTGTATATTCATAATAGCGGGTCAATTTTTTTTTTGTTTTCAAGAAGAGAACATTATCTGTGATGTAGCGCTTTTCGTTTTTTACTAACATAAGTGGATGTAAAGTTATACATATGTTAACTTTTGTAAAATTTTAATTTTTTTATTTAGTTATAAAAAATTATAGAAAAGTGTTATCGAAAAAATAAAAGCGCTACATCATACATAATTTTCTCATCTTGAAAAAAAAAAAAAAAAATAACTTCTACTATGAATCCACACTGAATAGTTTTGTCCCGCGTAAAATAGGTTTTCTATATAAAAATTGTAGAAAAATGATAATTTTATATCGACATGTGCTGCGTTTGTCGTCAGCGGCAGCTTTCAATACTCAGTGTTCATTCCACCGCCCCGCTCTTTATACTGTGCCATATTTCTAAACAGGTTTTCCTATCGCCACCGCGCGTGATTTATTAATACCCAATTCATAAATACAATTACCGTGAGCGTATGCAATTATTTAAACATTTACAACGATGTCATTAGGCGTTGTTAGCACTGTTATAGACACTGTTAGATATAATACTATCTGTATTATAGTAGGTAATAAGTATTATTTTGTTGTGGTATTATTTTATTGTGTATGTCACCACACATTTATGCTTGATATTGACCTAGTCAATATTATTGATTTATATTCAAGTTTGTGTTGTTGATTTTTGCTATTTTTTTTTTTTTAAAATGTCCCCAAAAAAACAACGTGCTAAATTGAATAAAGCTAATCGCTGTTCTAAAAAACGCCGAATGAAAAATATTCAAAAATGTCAAAAAAAAAAAAAATGTAAGTAGGTAATAAATAGGTACACTAATGTATTTGACTAAATCTCTATTTAAATAACGGTTATTTTTAAAACTTTAATATACTCTAAATAATATAATTGCCAGTGATTTAAATGGGGCGGTTGAAGTAAATATTCCATCATATGATGTTTTGAATGACTCAGGTATTATGTTGAGTAACTCAAATACTCCAGAATGTTCAAGTTCAGTAAAGTAAGTTTTATTATTTATTATTTTAAAAATCGTTTGTTATTGATTCAAATTGAAAAATTGAATTATAATTATAGCTCAAACGCTATGTTGCCTGATTTAAGTGTTGTTTTTGAAAAAAATATTGATCTTATTGAAAATGAAAGAATAACTCAGTCCACACATGAAATTGAGGAAAATAAGTTAGTAATAAATTAAAGACTTTAAAATTGAATACAAGATATCTCAAAAATAGATTTTTATACTGGTGATATTTTTTTATTTTTAGTGTCGGTGGTCGAAGAATAGTAGATGCAATGCACATTTTTGACCAAATTAGAAATGGTAATCATGGCATAGGATTGGGTTGCACTTTTATTGATTGTGTATTTTTAAAAGAAATTCGCTCAGGGTATTTTTCCTCGTGGATATTTAAGTGTAAAATGTGTAATATGTTGACTAAAATTGATTCGGAAAAGGAAAACCTGAAGTTTATACCAATTAATAAAGCAATTGTTAGTGGTACATATTCGATAGGAATAGGACACACTCAAATGGCTGAACTTTCAGCAAGTATAGATGTTCCATGTATGACACCAAAAACATACATGAAAATAGCTGAAATTTTGAGTGATGGAGTGAAAGAGACTGCTTGGAACGCTATGAAAAGTGCTGGTTTAGAAGAAAAACGTTTAGCATTGGAGGTTGGTGATATAGATTGCGATGGCAATCTATATCTATAAATAAAAATATTAATCTTAGCGAGTTTAAACATTTACTGAGAAATATAGTTATAATTTTAATAAAATATTCTAAATATTTTAATGAAGCTTTTACTATATTGAATGTATTGATTTTACAATTATGTGTGTGTTTATTATTATTATTATTATTTATTTATTTTTGTGTCTAAAAAAAACTGTACTAATAACAGTGTTTGGAACTTTGACTTCAGCACCTATCGTAGTAGAAAGTGAATCTAGTTGGTACTTTTGAGAGGTCAAAATTAAAAATTTTCAGTAGTATTCTAAGGCATCGGGAAGAACAAACAAACAATTAAGGAAATATGGGTATTTTTTACGGAAAACCAGTTTTTGACTATTTATCATTGAATTTGAATTTAACACATCTATCACAGTGACCTACCCAATCAGTGGTTAAAGTGAAAAAAATTGAAGAGCGTTCCCGAGTTCTTCTAAAGTCTATATCTAACCAAACTTTTTTAAGAAACCCACTACCCACTAGGTATAATTTGTTCTTCCACACACCTTTGTAATTTGTTCATAAAAAGTTTATGTTAATAGTATGTAAAATTAAATTTTCTCCTAAAGAAATTATTAAAAATATTTTATAATGCTTTCTAAGTCATGTAAAAAATAAATTGCAGTTCATTGCCTGAAATGTTAAAAAAAATATGTGTTTACATTTTAATTTTAAACATTTTATTAAAAAAACAAATAAAAAATAATCTATTTAAATTATAATATTATCATATCACATAGGTATCATAAGCGACATAAGCTATGTATAGTACAAGTATACAGTATAGCCAGTATATTATATTATTTAATAATCACTTATTGCACGCGCCCCTATCTTCAGAAATGTAGAGATTATTGACGCGAAATAAAATACGTTTAAATTCGGTGAATAATCGATGTGCTTGCTTGTGTATGCATTACTAAAATACTTTACTAAAATTTAGTAGCGTCCCCCCGACTTTGGAGACTTAAATTAAAGGGGACGCATAATCTAACTGTAAATAAGAAGGGGGACTCCGCCCCCTACGTCCCCCCATATATAATATATATATATATCAGTGGCTGATCTGCAGCCCCTCGCCGAAATTTCTAAGAAAATTCTAACTAAACTTGGATTGCAATATATTGAAAGCATACCGAATTTCTACGATCCATAAAACAGATATGAAAATAATTGCTTGGTTATCTAACTCGAATGATAAAGACCGGTTCATTGCGGAAACAAAGAAAAACAAATTAACTGCTAATCAATATCAAAACAGCTGGCCGGTTTCAAAAGTATACGTTAATAGTCACTTGACAAAATCCAGAAGGCTTTTGTTGGGAAGTGTAAAGTCATTGGCAAAAGAAAAAAATTACAAATATGTCTGGGTAAGCGGAACGAATATTCTAGTACGTAAAGATGACAACGCCAGAGTTTTCAGAATCCACAACGAAAGTGATCTAAGTAAATTATTATAGGTATGTCAATAAATTCAATTTTAATTTTCATAGTATGTAAATATAAATAATAATAAATGAATATCAACTTTGATAAATTAGATAGTTTATATAATTTGAAAACTGATATTATATCAGACATTAATGAATTAGACTTTAATATTGTTAATAAAAATAGTTTTCTTACTTTTCATTTAAATATTAGATCAATTACAAAACATTTTTCCCAATTACTAATTATGTTTAATAAAAAATTACAATTTTTTGACTGTATAGTCCTTACTGAATGCTGGCTTAAGAATTGCATTATTAATTTTGAATTGACTGGTTTTAATGTGTATAAAACCCAAGAAAATAACTTTAATCAAAATAGTGGTATTATAGTTTATGTTAACAAAAAGCACAAAATAAATTATGTTAGTGAAATTATGATTGATTATTGTAATTGCTTATCAATAAGTTTAGGTAGTAATGAAACAGCCCGTGAAGTGATTCACTATATAGAGCACATAGTAATAATTTTATTGATCTAAAAACTAAATTAAGCAAAATAGTTTCCAAAATTACAGCTGATAGTGTATTAATTTTAGGAGACATGAATATTAATATATCGCCTGAGAGTAATGATGAACTTAAAGTTGATTATTTAAATCTTATGGCCCAAATGGGGTTTGTGAGTTGTATAAATGAATATACTAGGGTTATCAATAACAGTGCCACAACGATTGATCATATATTTATAAAAAATAGTTGTACTAGTAATATTAGGCCTTTCATATTGGAATCATGTATTACAGATCACTATATTACTTTGATATTAGAAAAAAATTGCAAAACGATTAAATCTGAAATTCCTAATGAAAAAACAATTATAGACATTAAAATTTTACGTTCACTCTTAGCTAAAGAAAAATGGGAAATTATTTTTGAGGATAATGATGTAGACAATTGTGCTAATAACTTTCATAATATATTGAATAATCTTATAATTAACTCTAATAAAATAATAGTTAATAATACTGCATCAAGCAAACGTAAATTGAAGCCTTGGATAACGACTGGATTAATAACATCAATCAGGAAAAGAGATAAACTAGGTAAAATGGTATTAAAAAAACCTAATAACTTATATTTCCTTAATTACTATAAAAAATATAAAAACAAACTTTGTTTACTAATAAGATATGTTAAAAATGAGTATTATAGGAAAAAAATAACAAATATTACTTCTGATAACAATCGTAATAATACCAAACAGCTTTGGAACGTAATTGGTAAAATAATTAATACAAATGCTAAAAATATTAAACCAATTTCTCAAATAACCTTTGAAAATAAATTAATTAATGCTAATAACGATTCACTAAAGTGTGCAAATATATTTAATGACTATTTTACTAGTATGGGAGAAAAAATTGCAACTCAAATACAAAATGCTAATAAAATGAATAATACTGATAATATTGCTATAAATGATAATAATAATATAATAAAATCTGAGTTAAAATTTATATGTTTTAATGATAACGAAATACTCCAAATGATTAAATCACTAAAAAAAGGTACTTCGCCAGGTTTTGATTCTATTTCTTCTAATATATTACTACATATATCCGATTATATCGTAAAACCACTTACTTATCTAATTAATTTAAGTTTTTCAAAAGGCATATTTCCTCAAGTTTATAAAAAATCAATAATAAGTCCTATTTTTAAAGCAGGTGACACAAAAGAAATATCTAATTACAGACCCATTACCTTAATATCTGCAATACCTAAAATTTTTGAAAAATGTGCTAAGCTCCAACTTCAGAGATTCATTAGATATAAAAGTGCCCTTAGTGATAAACAATTTGGTTTTAGAGAAAATGTGGGTTGCCAGGAGGCAATATCTTACTTTTCTAATTTAATATATAATGCTTTAGATAAAAATAAAAAATGTTTAGCAATATTTCTAGATATAGCTAAAGCATTTGACTCAGTAAATCACGACCTTCTTTTAACTAAACTAAAATCAATAATAGGTTTTAATTCATTTTGGTACTGGTTTAAATCATATCTTACTAACAGATACCAATCTGTTAAAATTAATGATACAATCAGTGACTTGACCACTGTTAAGTATGGTGTTCCGCAAGGAACAGTATTAGGTCCATTACTATTTTCTATTTACGTAAATGACTTGTTTAAGTTAGACATAGATGGTGACATATTGGCTTTTGCTGATGATACAGTATTATTTTTCAAAGGTGATAGTTGGAATTTGGTAGAAAAAAAAGCTAATTCTGGATTTTCAATAGTTAATGATGGGTATGCTAAAAATAGTTTAGCATTGAATAAAAATAAATCAACATTTATTCCATTTGCTTTGTCTGATATTAACACCCCAGAACAAATAATTATAAAATCTTATTGTAATGATTGTTATAAAAAAAAATCCATAGATATATGCAATAAGAACTGTAGTCGTATAGCGAGAGTTAGATCAGCAAGATATCTTGGTGTGGTTTTTGACGAGCATTTAAAATGGAAGCCGCATATTGATACGGTAATATTACGCTTACGAAAATGTTTTCATATATTTAAAGAACTACGAAATATCTTTGATTTACCGTGTTTAAAAATGATATACTTTGCGTTAGTTCAATCGATATTATTATATGGTATAATAGTATGGGGTTCAGCATATCAAAATGTATTAGAACCACTTAATAGAACTCATAGAATACTTGTTAGAATAATGATGAAAAATGATTTTATTGACCATTATGGTAACACTGCTGAACTTTTTAAAAAACTAAAAATATTAACGTTAAAAGAACTATATAATAAAGCTTCAATAATAAAAACTTTCATTAATAAAAAAGATTTCAAAACGTATAATACTTATAACACTAGGGGTGTAGAAAATGGTAATTTACTTATTAATAAACCTAATACAACTTTAATGCAGAATTATTACATAACTAGAGGCATACGATTATTTAACCAACTTCCGTTGGACATTAAATTAATAGAGAATACATCATACTTTAAACTAAAGCTCTGTACTCTATTTATGCAATATTTTAATTAACGTCTTCATTATTATTTATATTATATCTTTTAAATTATGTTTAATTCTTTTACTACTGTTATATTATTATGTTATTATTTGTATTGTTTATCATTACTTTATTATATTATAAGTCATTATAACTCATTATTATTGTTAATATCATGATTAACTATCTTAATTAGCTAATTTTTATATTAAATACAGTTATTATAGGAATTATTAGTTATTATATAATTGTAATTGAACAATAAATTATGTTTAATTTTAGTTACTTAAACTCCCTACTCTCAACACAAGCATTTGCTTATAGAGAGTAGGTATCAACAAAAAATGTATGTAAATGCTTTGTATATATATATAAATGTATGGTTGAATTAATAAATATCAATATCAATATCAATATCAATATAGTCAAAACATATTGATTATTTTAACTGTGATATGTTTATTAATAATTTGATTGAGATTTTTTATGTATTTCTAAAAATGAAATGGATTAAAGGAAAGGTAGCTTTCAGTGTCACATATATAAGTTTGTCAGAGATGGATAAACGCTTACATTTATCTTGTAGTTCAGAGAAAATTGTGTAGTTAAAAGTCTTATCGGTTTGCTTCAAGAACATATATTATACAAAGACTTTATGAGCATATTTTTTCTTACTGATAAGAATTTTTGGAGAAAAGAATTTCCAAGGATTTATGAATCTTCTAAAAAATTTAAAAATCTACAATATCTAAACTTCTGCTCTCAGTAGATGTAAACATTTTGAAAATGTTTGAAATACAATAAGTATAGAAAGTGGCCAAATTCTGGTTTATTAATTTATTAATTCTTCGACAAGGTTAATTATCTACTTTTTACAAATCATTTATAGATACAAATAGAAGGATTATTAATAATATTGTATTTTATGTAATTAAATGTGTTATTTATGTATATTATCAAATTCAACATTAAAAGTGTTTAAAAATATAGTATCCATTATTAAATAGACCAAACTTCACTGAGCTGAAAATTTTCATTATTGATATGTAAGCAAATTATGTTTTCTACTTCTATATACTGTCCTGATCTGGGGTCAATGTGCTCACATAAATACAATACTAGTCATAAACTCTAAAATCCTATGTATGATCTCAAGTGCGATTAACAAACCAATAGAGGATGAAGCACTACACACAGATATTTAAATTACAACAATCAAAAACTATACCAAGAACTTAATAGGAAACTTCTTGAGTTATCTACACAAAGCAAGTGGTGCACAACATTTTGGTCTGAATGCCTGTCCTTACACATGCACATTCCAATGAGGTCGTCCACACAATGTTTTAAAGTAACTAATATTAATATTAAATGTATAATTTATTTTATAATTATAATGTAACTTAATTGTGTTATGTAAATAATTGTTATTGTACTCTATAATTTAATATTAAGTTATGACAATACTAATAAATTAATAAAGTATATCAAAATTAATATTTAAATAATATTTATCAGTAAATCACTAATGTTTGAATTGAAATTTGAGCAAAGATTAATGAAAACTAAAATATTCATGTATTAATTTATAAATATGCATCCATGATTACGTTCAGTTTACTTTTTTTTCTTAAAATCTTGTTCATTTTAAATTTAAAGCTATATTATCAATAAGCATTAGAGCTTACAATTATTTAAAAAAATTAATTAGTTAAACCAATTATTTATGTCTGGTTCAACAATAAAAATTGGGATGTAAAACACTATTAGTTTTTTTAAAATATTATAATTGGTCTTAGTTATTTATTATATTTAGATTATTCATTCATTACAAGTGGTTTTTTTGTTATTACGAAAATATAAACAAAAATTTTATAATCAGAGTTGTCTAAAACCAACATTTCTATAAGGAGTGATGTATTAATAAGAAATTCGACAAACGTATGTAGTTTAAGTTGGTGCTAAAATAATAAAATAATATTAAGACTGAGAAAAGTTATTTTTATTAAAAAATATTACTTGTGATAAACATAAGTTAATCCTTTATATAGAACATTAATCATCAGTTTCGTGTATATCAGTAAATATATTAAAGATCGGGCCATTGTATGGAGCGGTGTCAGTCCAATATCCACGATGTTGGGACACAACCGACAATTGACAAAAGCTACTGGTCGAAGTGTCCTTGAAATATCTACACTTGCGTAAGATTACTTCTTTGGAGTATGTATCGTATGGCGGCGTCAGTATACTAAAAATTGCGGCCGGACCATCGACCGCGTCTAACTGATGTATATTCGCATAGTTAGGTCTTAAAATGCGGGGACCGTCGTACTGCCCAACGATGTCCGTAGGGAGTTTTTCGGCTTCGATTCCCTTGGACCTGCGGACGAAAAAATCATCGTGGTTACTGGTGCACGTCATGGGGAAGGGGTGGTCGAGGAAGGGCACTGGAAAACCGTGCGCGTACTCACCTGTCCCAGCGGTTGTAATCTAATCGTTTTGGGTTGTAGCTTTGGATCATTACATGGCCGCTCAAGACTTTAATTACACCGTGCATATACGGATGGTCATGAAGTGGTATCCGGGCCCTATCCCGGAGCACATACACGCTAGCGGTCATCCATTTGTTTCTATGCACGTATATACGGGTGACGGGCGTCTGGCGACGGTGCGCGATCGTCACCGACGACGGGTCCGCGTCGTCCTCGGCGTTCAACTGGTACACGTCGTAGTGCAACAGCCTCTCGTCCAGGCCGACTTTGCTCGCGTCCAGCTCGTTGAGGAAGCTCGTCAGCACGTCCAATCGGTCTTCGAAATTGTTCTCGTCCGTGAAGAACGTGTCCATGGCTTGGCGGATAATGCGCTCGACCAGGCAGCGGGACTGCAAGGATTCTTTCATGAACCGCATCGTGAAAGTTTTCTGACAAACGTTCGTCCGGCACTTGATGAGTGATCTCGGTCCGCGTTATCACGTCACGGGCGTCGGTCGTTGTCAACGGAAACTGGTCGCGAAATGAAACCGCGCAACGTTTCCGTTATGTAAAACCGCCAATATGTGTTCCGCCGTAGGTCTAGCGATGCCTGTTGGACGAACCGGTATTCGAACGCGCGGAAAAAATATCGCAAAGCACGGACTGAGGTGTACGGGGCCGGAGGATGTGGTGCAACGTATGCCGACGAAACGTATTAGAACGGTTGGCGCCCATACGACAGTTGTTATACTTCTATCGTAGCGGATAATCATGGAGCTAGATGACAACATTAACAGTACCCGCTTTGTACGTGGCACAAGGTACTTGGTATCGGTATAATACCCGGTTCGCGGTATATGGTTAAGCGACTCGAGCCCGAATAATTGATTCCACACGTACGCAGTGCTACGGTGGCACTGTGTCGGACAAAACGCCGAACAGCGGTGGCACCGGTTAACAGCGGTAGCCATTGCAGGCGGGTATTTTGTAAGGGGTTCAGATTAGGCAATAATGTACAGCCTGTACGTGGTGCGTGCGTGCGAGCTGTACGCTTGTGTGCATAGTTAACGATCGTCAGTGTTAGTGTTGACGTGGCCGGCGCAGAACGGCGATTCCGAGTATTCATACACTATCCATGTATAGACATGCTATATACGGCAGAACAATACCTAATAATTTTGAAATTATTTAAAATTACCAAACCGTCCCATAAAATATTATGATAGAACATATGGTGGGTAATCATATTATCCATACAATGGCCGTTGAACAAATAATCTTGCGTTACGGAGCGTGTAAAATAATAGTACAACTTGAACAGTGTATGTTGTAGTTATTATTCTATGTATTTTGAATGCAATATTTTATTCTATGCATAAAAAAGGGGTAATATAGACTGTAATAATACGAAGATATTCAAACTACATAAAAATATGACGACCATTAAAAATGTATTTATTACAAATCAGTCATAATATACGTAATTTATACTTGATCATCTAAAATGCCAAACCTTATTGATAACCTCCCGATCAAATCTCGAATCAATTTCTGGGAATAATGATTCCATATAAAATTTAGTGACAAAAGGTTCTATTTTTGTTTTCCAAAATATCTCATCCCTTGGTATTTTGTCAACTACAAAACCTGCCGATAATAAAATATTTAAATTATATAAAAAGTAGAGCTGGGCCGTAACATAAATACCTGGATTTTTTACCATACCGATATTTTTTATCCATTTTAATTATATTTCAAAGGGACAATACAGTACCCAATACGATATACAAACTCGCCAAACTTTTATGTACGATGCAGCGGCGTATTTACGGGGAGGATTTGAGGGATCAATCCCCCCTTGGTCTTTTTTCTATTAATAAAGAATTTACCTATATATATCTAGACACTAAATCGTGTTTAGTACTTACTATCTTAGTGTATTTTTAATTTTTGTAAATAAGTAAAAAAAAAAAAAAATTGGTGAAAATGTTATAGCCTGTTATTACGCCACTGAAACCGCTATGTTGTAGCTAGTGTGGCGAGTTCGTGCGATTTCTGTCCGATTCCTTTTCTATTGTGGCCGTATGCCCAAGCAGGTGTATTAATCATTAGTCATTAGTTATTACTTATTACTGTACAGTTGTAAATTTGTAATATAATAGCAAGATATTTTTAGATATTTCAACTGGTAACTAAACAGAGAAAACTTGATTTTATATAATAAGTGTAAAGTATCAAAGTTTGAGTATGTACCTAAGTCTGAAAATATTTGTAATTTATAAAATTAACAATTCTTATTTATAATATAATTATATATGTTAAACATTCTAATTTATAATTATTATAGTAAAAATAAATATTTATGATAATATTATTTTTGAACTAAATTTCTTATTGTATTATTGGACAATGGTGTTAAATGTTGATAGTAAGATGGTAATTATTAATGAGTTTAATTTTAAAGAATATTTTTTGAATGTAACTTAAAAATTGAAATTTCTTTTAGATCTAATTATTAATAATCAATATGTTATTGTTATTAACTAAAAAATAATGAATAATTGGTACTCAGTGTAGAATATAATATATATAATGTATGGTATAGGATTTTATTAGCTTCTAAATTTAACAATTAAATGTTCTACATTAACGAAAAGTGGGTACATCGCTCTTATACTTCGTTGATCAATATGAAAATAATTTGACGTCAATTATTTTTTGTTGAACAAACATATTATTATGTTTATTATTAATTATTATTAATTGCTAATTATAATTCATAATAAAGGAGAAATAGTAAAGGAATTAAGCAATAAAGCAAAATAATGGGATAAAAAACATACGGTTAGCCCATCAGCTATTCTGTACTGCCGTCATAAAATATTTTCATTTAAATTAATGGATGAAAAAATTAAAATTCTTTGGAAGGAAAAATCTTAGGATTACTTATTATATCTATGGTACATTCGTTTAGTAGCTAATGTCTAAGTTTACAATTGTCGCACGTTTTATTAAACGTACAAAAGTCTAACTCTGTTAAAAGTATAAGGCCAAACTTCGTTGTATTATTTATTATTTGGATAATAAGTAAAATAAAGCAGGTAAGATACTGAAGATTTCGAGCGTATGTATGCCTAATAGTTTGTCGTATTTGACTTTATAAATATAAAAAAATCAATAACAAATCATTGAATTTAAAACATAATTCTGAGCAAAATATTAATTAGTAGATTTATTATCTATTATAACTATGAGTCAAATACCTACATGGCAAATTAAAATTATTCTATAATGTATCATTATGTTGTAATCACAATTTATAAACTCAAACGAAAAGGAAATAATTTATATCATTAAAATGTTCATTATTATTATTTACAACAGTAGAGCCCAAAAACACATTCAAAATGCAGAACATCAATGATTCTAAGAACTTAGAAAGGTTCAACCGTTACTTCAACACGACTACAACAAACGGTCAGGTAAATGTAAATTTAGTTTTTAACTACCTACTTATTTTTAATAAAATGAATGTACAAACATCGATTACACAACTCATTAAGTATTTATGCGACCACTTAAAATATTATAAAAAGAAAAACTATTGAAAATATCTGCCCAATAGTAATACAATATTAATTATATTTGAAAATTAGTAACTGCAAGTTTTAAATTTCAAACTGTCAATGTTATTTTTTCTCTAAAACTACTGGTTTCTGTTTTTTACTCATTTAAAATTTATTAAGATTGTATCTACATTAAAAAATACTTTGTATAAAATTACATAAACATTATCTAAGTATTGAACTTTATTCATTATCTTTTTACAATGATTTGAACTGTTTAAAGTATGGAAGGACCGAATATTCGGTAGTTATTCGGTATCCGGCCTATTCAGTCAATATTTTGGGATTAATTTATATTCGGCTATTCGGCGTATTTTATTAATATTCGGTCAAGAATACAATTTAAGTACTTGATATTTAAATTTTTAAATTAAATAATATAATCATTTATTGTTATTTGTTCAATTTTTTTTAGATATTGTATTTTATTTGTAGTTTATAAATGGTTTAAAATTTTTAGAATAGTCCAAAGATACATTTTATAAAATCGATTAAGAAAAGCTCTCATATAGTCATATTATAATTTATATTTAATTAGTAAATACTAAATACTAAATAGTAATATGAAAGGATCTCATACTATCTTGACAAAAATTAAAATTATAATTTATAGTAAATACATTTTCTAAGTTGTTATGAAATAAAATTGTTTTTGAAAAGTATATTGTTGTACGTCTTTAATCAGTTTAATCTTTAATCTTTATAGCTTATACGTATGTACTATGTAGTTATGTTACTAGTTACTATGTTTGATATCAATATTATTTTTAATATTCTGCACCGAATACCGCCGAATATTCTGCACCGAATAACGCCGAATATTCTGTGCCGGATCCCGAATAATATTAATTTATATAACATTCGGTAATTTTAGGTGTAGAAAACAAAATATTCGGTATTCGGTTTTTCCAATATTCCTAGTTCAACACATCCCTAGTTTAAAGTATATAATGTAGCTAAATCACAGTTGATATATTATGACTATATATGAGTATATTATATCCCTTTTGTTTAATATAATTATTACATGTATATTAATTCTAGTCTTATCCGGATGTTTTATTATAGATTTCCTGTAATACATTTGCAATTGTAGGGTTGTATCTGCTCTACATTAAGTTCAAGTCAAAGCCGGAATCTGAAAAAATTACTAAAGTAACTGAGGAATCATTAAAAATAAATGATAATTATTAGGTTAATCTTTTTTTATAGAAGCATTTTTTTTAATATAAGATGTAATTCTATTTGTTGATTAATTTAGTGTTTTCGTTTTTTTTTTTTTAATTTAACTTGAATTTTTTTGACATTTTATGTCTTTTCTTTGGCACATAGAATCGAAAAGCATTACATATTATTCCTTAGCAACACCCCTTAGCAACCGTCTCCTAGCAACATTCTAATATATATAGTTATAAAATAAAAAAATTGTATACAAATATTACTAATAGCAATTGTGTCTTTATTTTTTTATCAATTACTCTATAAATATAATCTATATATAGTTATGTGTTACATATGATGACAAGGACGGCAAGGACATAAAATGTGGAACTTCATTGCAGACTCGTATGCAATATGGAATTTTTTAGATTCTGAACGGAGTGATGGAATCTATTGGTTTTTTTTTCTGACGACACATTTTTTGGCAGTAAAAATGCTTCGATTCGCTTAAACAGCAACTTTTCTGAAAGGAAAGTAAATGTAGATGGTACTTTGGTAAGTCAAAAATCCAACTTTTTCAATACTTTTTAAAAAAATCGAAAAAAACGATAAAAAAATTACGAAAAAACGGGAAATTTTACGTAAAATCACATTTTTTTACCAAATATTTATATTGACGTTTTCTATACATGGTTAAATTTTCAAAGTATTTTGACATATTTTGACTTATTTATAGACAATTTAAATTTTCGATTTTTGTAAAATTTTTGTTTTTAACATCTATCAAATTGAATTGGCAGACCGAAAACTCTTGAAAATTTAATACAAGGTTTATAATAAGTTAAACTTATCGTAACTAAAAAATTTTGGAGTTCGTTTCACTCAAATTGTCGCTGTATGCAACTCTCAACCCATCCTAATTGAAGAATATATTTATCGTTTCAAAATAAAATATACTTTTTACAATGTTTATAAATACCAATGTATTATATCCTAGACAAACATATTAACTCCGTTCAGAATCATTATTCGTATACAATGATATCTATCATTGCATTCAAATTTAACAAATCAATTGTAATAATGACCTATCTTATATACGAGGTGCACTCCACCCCCAACTGTACAGCAGAGCGAGGCCCATCCGGTTCTTTTTTTATATAATTCTTTACATCTTCTTTCGTACCTATCCATCTAAATTTTTCTGTCAAATTAATCCATTTTAAAAATGTATTATCAGTTATATATATATATATATATATATATATTTTTTTTTTTTTTCGTACATACATTTAGTCGAATCGTTAATTTTATGAAGTGTATATATAATAGAGGCGTAGCCAGACTTCTTGTTTAGGGTATGCAAAATTTGAAGATTATATTTTTTAGAAAGGAATACAAGTTTAAATTTAGTTAATTATTGAACTGATTTAAATATATTGTTACAACTTAGATAAATATTTACCAATACAAAATTAAAATTGATTAAGTAATTACAATAATTAACATGACATGTTTAATGTTTATACAATTGAATATTAATTATTATAAATTCAATCTTCTTTTATAATCAATTTTATTTTTTAAGTCATCTATAACGGCGTTGACATCAATACCTATGTACTGCAATTTCTTGTTCAATTGCTATTAGCATTAGACTATTCAATCGTTCTTGGACCATTGATGTTCTTAATTTTGATTTAACTTGAGTTAATTTGGAAAATTATCTCTCACATTAACAGCTGGTAACTGGAATAACTGAGAATTTTTTCAAAATTATGCTAAAATTATTAAATAAAACATTTCTGTTAAACATGTTTAACCACTGTAACCAGATATGATTGATGATTGGATTGATGTGATTGATTTGGTTAACTTTTTAGGTGTTGTATCATCTTTTTTTTAAAATTCGAATTTCGCTAACAAGTTCATGTAATTACACTTAAAATTATTAGATAAAATATTCAAATCTGTATTAGTAATATCCAAGTTTAATAATTTATCTATTGAACTTATTATATTTATAATATCTTGATTAGTTCATCTAAACCATTCATAATTATATCGAGCATTGGATAAAATGACCCGAGTCTTAATTCTTGTTCATTTGTATCTGAAAAGAACTGATTACTACCATCATTATCAATTTTTATGCAATTTACGTTTTTTTAGGTGTAGTCACATCTAAATTTATACACATAGAAACAGTTAAGTCATAAATACATTCAGAACGCATATCATTAATGACAGATCTAAGAGTTCATAGCAGATAATAAATCACAATTTTCACTTTGTAAATATTTACTTACATTATTAATCATTGTAAGTATAGGATCCATCATATAAAGTCCAAGTATAAAATTAAAAATTTTAAGTTGATATAATAATCCACGTCCTTTAGCATTAACATCCGTTTGTTTTGTTGAATAAGTAATATTTTCTAAGGCTTTAATCAGTGCTAAATAATTATGTTTTATAGCACTGACGGCTTTTGCCCTACATGCCCATCATGTTGTTGACAATGACTTCATAGTTCTCAATTTAACATTTATTTGTTTAGAAATGTTTTCAAGAATAGCGTGACGCACAGCACTTCCTTCTATAAAAGCATATATTTGTTGCACTACTCCAAAAAATTCAAAAACTATGCGATTTTCTTTCAGAAGATGTACAAGCATCAACTAGTACTAAATTTAGGCAGTGGGCGTAACAATGTACATACATAATACTAGAATTAATATCTTTAAATTTTTTTTGAACACCACCTATTGAACCTGACATGACTGCCGCTCCATCGAAACAAACTGATGTAATATCATTCCACTCAATAGTTAAACTTGATAACATTTTGGATAGTTCATCAAATATTGATTGAGAATCAACTTTTTCAACTCTATGAAGACCAATAAAGCGTTCAACAGGCATGTAAGTGTCTTCATCAAAATATCTGATAACAAGAGATAGTTGCTCATTGTGTCCTAAATCAGTTGTCTCATCAGCTATACTAGACAAAGGTTTGCACTTTATCGATGAAATAATAGAACGAAGCATAACATTTTGAATACTTTTGATAATATCATTTTGAATATCTGAACTTAAATAGGTTGAATTTTTTGGAGCATTTTATAAATGATCCTTCATTACTGGATCATACCTAGAAATAAGTTCAACAATTTCTAGAAACAAACCTTTTTCTAAACTTTTTGAATTTTCATCATGACCACGTAATGCACGACCACCTTTCGCTATAGTTATTATTATATCAATTAGTTTTTTCATAATTATAGGGTTATTAATTCTTTTCTCTTCTTGTTTACTTAAACATTCTATTCGCTTCTTTTCTAGTCGTACATCAATGGGAATTTCTTTTAAATATGCTGATAATGTTTGAACACTACTTATATGAATAGACGACATTTGATGTAATTTGAATTTTTTTGTAGCTATGTTCCATCCTCTGAATCCAGTACTAATAAAAGCAGAATCGGAATGACCTCTATGTGATGTTATGTCCAGACTTGGGTAAAATACTTTTTAAAAGTATTTAGAATAAATACTCGAATACTTACAAAAAATATTATTCCGAATATGTATTCAAATACTTTATACAAATTGTATTCTGAATACATTATTTAGAATTTTTCAAAAGTATTCCGAATACTTTTAAAATACTTTTAGTTTTTCATACTATAAAAATTATAGATATGAAAAATATTTGAAATTGTAGATTAAATATATGTTAATTTATTGCATTTTTATGTTATATAATTGTTATAGATTATGATTTACAACAATAATAAAAATCTGATAAGAGCTTATCTACAAGAAATGACGAAGAAGTAATAAAATCGTTTAAAAAAAGAGATGATTTAATGTTTAAAAGGTATTCGAAATAATGTATTCAGAATACTCGTTATAAGTATTCAAAATACTTTATTGAATACTTTAAAAAAAAGTATTTAAAAAGTATTTGAAATACTTAAAAAGTATTCTAAATACAGTATTCCGAATATTATATTCGGAATACTACCCAAGTCTGGTTATGTCCATGCTAAAACAGCGACAAGCAAAACAAAAAGCAGCATCCAAAGCTGAACTATACTCTAGCCAATTAAAATCTTTATACCAAAGAGCATGAAAACTTCTATTTGAAACCCCAATCTGTCTCCTAGGAAATGTAATAACTGGTTGAAAAGGACCTTTTTTTATTCTGTCATACCTTTCATATCTATTTGCTGTTATTCTGTTAACTGGATCTAAAGGATCACCAACGATATCCACCATTTCTGGAATATGATTAATAATAGTCTTGTTATTGTGATCAACTTCCAATATATTTTCCTAAAAAATTAAATAAGTTAATTAAAATTAAATTGGTTTGTTAATTAAGAATACATACTATGTCTTTATTATTAATGTTTTGATGATAAGTGGCAAAATTTAAAAAATTAAAAACGTCATAGGTAAATTTTGGAATAACAAAAAATTTCCATTCATATTAGTAAAAGTTATATTTTATTTGTTTAATTAATTAATGTAATTCCAAAAATAAATTAAAAATATCTACCAATAATTTAATAAAATAAACATCAAAACAATTTATTTTTAATAATTTTATGTTGTGAAAACTCCCATATATTTTATACTGTGCAAAACTATAAATTATTGTATTTTGATAAAATGTTTGGTAAAAATACTCTAAATATGCAAAATAAAATAGAAAAATGCAGAAATATGCCAAATAGTTGAAATACCTCTAAATATGTAAAAATATGCAAAATAAAATTTTACATACTGAATCACAGTACCTTGAAATGGATTTCCAAGTCACCTAACATTAAATACAACATAGAGAAATTGATACCTATGCAAATGCATGAACTCACAAGCCCTGATTATTATTATTCTTATTATTATTATTATTATATTAATAATATTTTAATTGATAAGTAATAAACTTATAATTATATTATATTGCTATTATCAATTATGCTAGTGTGTTTAGCAATAACTAAATAAAAAATAATTTAATATTAATAACTTACAATATAATAAATATATATTATGGTAAATTATTTTTTATGATTTTAAATATTATACCTCATTGATTTTTTCTACGCTGCTGGAGCTGGATGCCTCTGTTGAATTTGACTTGACATTTGACATCTAAATATACATGCAATTTATATATAATATGTACTATTTAAAACTATAAACTTTAGTATAATAATATATAGATATATCACAAAAATATAATTTATAAGTAGGTACTTACATTTTTAAAAAATAATTGCATTTTGGTTTGTTTCTTTTTGTCCATATTTTGTAAAGTATAGAATATAATATGATATTTGAAACTAAACAATTAAATGAATAATTAAAATGTAATATTTAAGAATATGGCAAACTATATAGTGGACAGGTGATGGGAATTATATATATACAGTATATTTAATCCTGCGGAAAGGGGTATCAGAATACTTCCATGAATTCCCCAGCCAGTCGTAAGAGGCGACTAATGTGGTTGCGTCAGGTCGACAGCCGGTGTAATGTCAACGGTGTTGGGACATCACCATTGCGCTCCGGGTTAAATCTGAGTCTAGATATGAGGGATAGATTTAAAGTGAGAATAGGCACGTGGAATGTTGGAACGTTGACAGGCAGAAGTAGAGAATTAGCAGAAGTATTGAAGAGAAGGAAAGTTAATATTTGTTGTGTACAGGAAACTAAATGGAAAGGAGAGAAAGCAAAAGAAATAGGAGAGGGCTATAAGATAATATAATCAGGTAGGACTAGTACTAGGAATGGCGTTGGAGTAATATTGGATGATGAGATGAAAATTAAGGTAGTCGACGTAGGAAGGAAAAGTGATAGAATTATTATGGTAAAATTGGTATTTGAGGAGAAAGTATTAAACGTAGTAAGTGCGTATGCATCACAAGTAGGATGCGAAGAAAGTGAAAAGGAAGAGTTTTGGTGAGAGATGGATGAGGTGATGCAAGGAATACCAGGAAATGAGGATGCTGTGATTGGTAGTGATATGAATGGTCACGTAGGGAGTGAGAGGGTAGGGTATGAAAGAGTGCATGGAGGACATGGTTTTGGTGAGAGGAATGAGGCTGGAGAAAAAGTTTTGGATTTTACAGAATCGTATGAGCTTGCAGTAATCAATACATATTTTAGGAAAAGAGAAGAGCATTATATAACATACAAGAGTGGAAGAAATAGCTCGCAGATTGATTATTTTATGTGGAGGAGAGGCAATATAAAAAGAGTAAAGGATTGTAAAGTAATTCCTGGAGAGAGTGTAATAACTTAACATAGATTGATGATAATGGAAGTATGGTGTAGTGGAAAAAAGATGAACAAAAGAAGGAAGATAGGAAAGGAGATCAGAATTAGGTGGTGGAAATTAATAGGAAACAAAGAGAAGAAGTTTATAAAGAAATTAAAAGAAAAAGCTGTGTGGAATGTTAAGGGAGATATAAATGAGGTTTGAAGAAGGATGGCCACTTGTGTGAAGAACATAGCAAAAGAGGTTGTTGGAGAAACCAAAAGTAGTTTACCAGAAGACAAGGAAACGTGGTGGTGGGATGAAGGGATTCAGAGAGTAGTAGCGAGTAAGAAAAAGCAATTTAAGGTATTGCAGAAAAGCAAGAAGAGAGAAGATTGGATAGAGAAAAAAAATGTATGTAAAATAGTGAAAAGTGCGGTCAGCAAAGCGAAGCTTAATAGGTAAAATGAGTTATATGAGCGGCTAGGAATACAGGAAGGAGAATAAGAAATTTATAGACTGGCGAAGGTGAGAGAAAAGCGATCCAAAGATTTCCAAGATGACTGCTGTATAAAAAATGAAGATAAGAGAGTTTTAACAAAATATGAGGATGTGAAAAAAAGATGGAAAGAATATTTTGGGAAATTACTGAACGAAGAGTATCCAAAAGAAGCTTTAGAGAGTATGTCATGGAATGAAGGATTGATTGATCTAGTGGTCGAGGGGGAAGTGAGAGATGCGGTGAAGTTGACGAAAAAGAAAAAAGCGGTAGGACCAGATGGAGTACCTGTAGAGGTGTGGAAAATGTTAGGGGATGTAAGCATTGGGTGGTTGAAAAATCTTTTTAATAAGGTACTGATAGAGGGAAAATGCCAGAAGATCGGAGAAAGAGTTTTATTGTACCAATATTTAAAAGAAAAGGAGACATGCAAGAATGTGGAAACTATAGAGAAATAAAGCTCATGAGTCATAGTATGAAGATCTGAGAAAAGATTATAGAGAAGAGGATAAGAAGTGAGACGTCGATATCAGAAAACCAGTTTGGTTTTATGCCAGGGAAATCAACAATGGAGCCATTATTTTGTGTTAGGCAATTAGTAGAGAAGTACAGAGAAAAGAATAAAAAACTACGCATGGTGTTTATAGATTTAGAAAAGGCCTATGACAGGGTGTCAAGGAAAGTTTTAAGGTGGGCATTAATTAGAAAAAATGTCCCAAAAATGTATGTAAATTTGATCCAGGATATGTATGAAGGGTCGAGTACTAGTGTCAAGAGTCGGTGTGTAGTATCAGAAGGTTTCAGTGTAGGAGAAGGTGTGCAACCGGGGTCAGCTCTAAGCCCCTACCTGTTCTCAGTTGTAATGGATGAGGTTTCAAAGGAGATACAGGGTGAGATACCATGGTGTATGATGTTTGCGGATGATATAGTTCTGGTAGGAGAAAACCTGGAAGTTGTCAATAATAGGGTAAATGAGTGGAGGTTAGCCATCGAAGAAAAGGGATTGAGAATTAGTAGAAATAAATCTGAGTATATAGAGTATGATTTTGGACAAAGAGACCAAGAAGTTGAAGGAATGAGGAGACCACTGACAATAGATGGTGATGTGATAGGTGAAATTGAGAGCTTTAAATATTTAGTATCTCTTGTTCAAAAGGACGGGGGCTTTGACATGGATGTAAAACATAGGATTAATTGCGGGTGGATGAAATGGAGAGAAGCATCGGGCGTGTTATGCGATAAGAGAATTCCAATGAGGCTGAAAGGTAAATTTTATAAAAGTGTAGTGAGACCAACTATGCTGTATGGTTCAGAGTGTTGGGCGGTTAACAGGAGAATAGAACAAAGTATGAGTGTCGCGGAAATGAGAATGCTTAGATGGTTGAGTGGAATGACAAGAGAAGATAGAATAAGGAATGAATACGTGAGAGGTAGTGTTGGTGTAGCGCCAATTGTGGACAAGATGAGAGAAAATAGGCTGAGATGGTTTGGGCATGTGATGAGGCGAGAAGAAACGAATGCAGTAAGAGTGGTTATGAAGATGGACGTTGAAGGGAAAAGAGGAAGAGGAAGACCAAAAAAGAGATGGTTGGAGACTTTGGAGAATGACATGAGGGCTGTCGGTGTGTGCTGAGATGTGATTGACCGAGTAAAGTGGAGGTGTAGGACAAGGGTGGCCGACCCCAAATAGTTGGGAGGAAGGCGAAATAGAAGAAGAAGAATCATTAATCACAGAATTCTTAATTTTTTTAACTTTACAATGACATTTGAAAAAATATTTATGCGTGTATAAAATACAATACAAACATTAAACCAATGAAATTTAAACATTTACTTTCATGTTCAACGTAATGAAGTTTATTTAATAATATTGTATAAACTCATATTATGAATATTATGTTAAGAGATTTAGGGCTCAGATTCAAAGCACAATAAATAAAAAAAAAAAACTTAAAATTGTTTAAAAAATGCAAAAAAAAAAGCATGAACAAAATTTATCATAAAGTAGGATGTGCATAATTTAAACTAGTTAACTAGGTATAAATTTAACCAGATGAAAATATTTTATTCGCCTAGTTTATTGTATTTTGAAAGACCATATAATTTTAATTATGTAAAAAATTAATTAGATAATTTACAGGGTTTTAGGTTTTCTTCCAACTAAGTTACTTTACAGAAAAGTAGCAATTGTATTTATTTTTAAGAATGTTATCAACGGTGTAAATAAAAAAATGTTTGATGGTAAAAAGGAATGCAGACTTGTAATATAATTTTATTATTTATTATTATTACTATTATTTATAATATTCCAGTAAAATATACATGGAAAGCATTCTGGCAATCTTTTGTTAATTATTTAGAGCTAGTTTATTTTAATTCTATGTCATATTTATTTAAAAAAAACATGTATTTATAATCTAAAATCATATTTTGTAACTGTCCACTCAAAGTTCTAATAACTTTAAGGGGGCTGGAGCGTAGTATGTTTTAAGGAGTAATATTTAGGCATTTTATAACAAATGAACATTTTGGCTGTCTATTTGTGAGTAGTAAATGAACATTAAGTGGCCCCTAGACGATCAATAATATTGTCAATTATATTGACACCAGCGTCAATGTACTTCAATCAGCTCGTCAAACACAGCTATCAATACTCTTTCGATTCTGGATTTCAAAGTATTCGTATTCGGAGTGTTATATTATCGTGTTAATTTTGGAAATATTGACAATAAACGCTTTAAGACGTTCAATACGTCCTGTCAATCTTTCCTGTCAATGAGCATTAATCAAAATTTCTATCAATCTCTCTCAATGATTGACAATCCATATCAATATCCTTCTAAACGATCAATACTCGCTTCAATATGGTTCCGTCAATATTATTGATACAAATATTGACAATATTATTGATCGTCTAGGGGCCACTTTAGTGTGTGTAATCCGTTATCGCATTTATCGTGCATTGACTAAAATACAAATTCCCGGAACTACGATAATAATCAAGATAAACATTTTATCTTTACATTATATTAGTTTGCACAACTACAAGGTTCATCCGTTTCTAGAGATGAGATTTTTAACTCAATAACATGAGTCAGTTCACTTGACTCAGTTCACTCAAATGAGTTGATTCGGGGAGTCAACTCAGTGAGTCAACTCCCAATTTCCATTGACTCCCATTAACTCCTAGTTATCAGTTCATTAAATTAAACAACTCTCGTATGACAATTCATTTAAGAGTTACTTCAGAGTATTAGATCATCTATCACTAAATATATGAACTATTGATTTATAAAAATATATGAAGACCTTATTTAATATTAATTTACTAAATTGTTTTTGTTGTTTAATGCAATACAATAATATATCATATACTTGTGTATTTACTATTTAGTATGTATATTAAAATAATATACAATGAGGAATTAATTTGAACTTTTATTTTATCTACAAATTTAATTTAAAATGTTACATTATTGTGAACATATGAATGTTTTATCTAATATATATATATATTCATTGTATTTATTTATTTTTCAAAAAAACAATGTGCCCCCATGAGTTCTAAATTTGAAATACAAACGAATATTTTACGTCACAATATCACGGCTACCACTGCGGATCATACGTGTTACTAACATACCTTACGTTACGTATATGGTTACGTATTATAATAATAATATTATGTACTATCATCATAGACCTTATACCTATTTATTTATTTATTTATTTATTTATTTATCACCAGAGTTAGATGAATCAGTAAATCTAAATCCGTAGTATTACCCATAATTCATGATTAGTGGTAAGTGGTAACACAAATTCATGAGTTGTTGTGAATCAGTGTGGTATCACTGAGTTATTGAGTCACTGAACTAAAGCAAACTGAGTTACTACATTGAGTCATTGAGTCGCCGAATCTTGAAACACTGAGTCAACTCGTGCAGTTCAATTAAAAGAGTCAACTCACTCACTCACTACCCATCCCTATCCGTTTCTATGATTCAATATGATTATAATATTAGCAGTAGTTTTATTTACTTGTTTTTCATAATCCTACAGTAAAAGAAAATTATAAAAAAAAAAATTGATTTAGTACGATAGGCATTTAGTCAGTTAAAATCACGTACTGCTGTTGTGTGAGTAGTAAATGAACATTTGTGTGAGTGTACAGCTACTAGAGCCCTGCATGGGCCGGGCTGGCCCATCCCTGACACTTAAGCCCAGCCCGGCCTATTTGGTACACTGGGCCGGGCAGGGCTACATTTTCTTTGAAGTGTATGGGCCTGAGTGGGCTTTGCTTTTTTAAATTAATTTTAGATGAATTCGGGTATCAAAAACTAGAATAGTGATGGGCTTTAATGGGCCGGGCATTTTATATCAGGATACGGGTTGGGTTGGGCCTATATTCTGTAAATTATTTTAGTAATTGTATTTTTTGGATTATTTTTAAATTTTTTAAATTTAATATCCGCACTACATGCTAATAGCTATTAGCATAGGTGGTACTTGACCCTCTTGGCAGGGGGGGGCAGAAAATATTTTAGTAAAATATTATATTTTAGTAAATATCTAACTATATATACGGGGGGGGTCGTTAATGGGTGACTTCCCCTTCACCCCAATAAATCCTCTTCCAATTTACTCATTGTATAGTTTTGTAAATAAAAATTATAAATATAAATAATAAAAACATTTAAATTAAAAAAAACCATATATATTTTACTATATTAGTCCACATTTTTAGGCTAGTAATACCTTATATAAAAAAAAATAACATGAATTTTTGTACAATAAATTTTATTATTTTATAGCTCCATGTGTCGCTCTGGCATCAGGATTCGTTGATAATAAAATCACAGAATAGATTAAATAATAGAATATTTTATAAGTGTGTGTTATCATTCACAGATATTTTGGAACAAATTTCATATTGAAAAAAAAAATCTATTTTTTTAGAGTTAGGAAACGGAGATTTAAGGAATTATATATTAATACAGATTAATACGGTTCGCAGAAGGGGCAGTTGCCTACTCTGCCACCCCCGTAGTACCGCCTATGGCTATTAGCTATTAAGTATAAGGTATAAACAGTATAAATATACCCGATCGTTATTAAAAATAGTGTTCGTAATCGTAATGTAAAGATATTTCTAGAAATAATAATAAATTATTAACTATAAACTATACCTAGTACCTAATAACCTTATGTCATATCATTATCGTTGTATGGCCATTATGAATAATAATAATTTTATACTAAAATATTACTATAATAATATAGTTTGTTCATTAATGACTTAACGTCATTACTATAAATGTTGAAAATTTGAATACTTTAAAATAATTTATATATATATATATATATAAGGGACTTCGCCGAGCCTGGTTGGGCTTTCACTGGGCCGGACTGGGCTGGGAATCATATTCGATGGGTCAGGACTGGGTGGGCTTCATTATATAATTTTAACTTTGGGAGGGCTTGGGTTTCATAAATTAAAACAGTAGAGGGCTCTTATGGTTAGGGTTTTTTATATCAGTTATGGACCGGACTGGGCTTGAAAAAATAGGCCCATGCAGTGCTCGACCAGCTATCACTACTACCCACGTATTAAACTCTCCCGATTTTATGGTAAACTCTCCCGATCTTATGGTAAACTCCCCCGATTTTTAAAAATAGTAAACTCTCCCGATGGTAAACTCTCCCGGGTTAATATTATGTTTACCTGAAGTAAACGTGTAAACTCTCCCGTGTCAAAATTATGTTTACCTGAAGTAAATGTGTAAACTCTCCCGGGTCAACTTTAAAGTTACCTGCAGGAAGCTATGTATGTAAGCTCTCCCGAGTTATAAAAATATTGATACAAAAAATAAAGAAAAAAAATATATCTCAAAAAATATTAAATTATGAAAAAAAAAAATAGATTCCTTAACTTTTTTAAAATCTGTATGTTCTTATTATCAAAAACAATAATTTTAACATTTTTACGTATATTTTGTATTTGTAACTTATATTATTATTATTATTATTATTGACTATTTTTAAAAGAAATTTAAATGTATATTGGATTTTTGGAAACTTTATTTTTTATTGTATTTTGACTATAATATCATGTTCATAGCAGCAAAAGACATTAATTTATATTTTTATTATTATTATTATTATTATATATGATTGACTATTTTTAAACGCAACTTAAATGTATATTAAATTAAAAAAAATAAAAAAAATGTAATAAAATCGAATATTTTAAATGCCTATAAGTGGCTTAAAAATTATTATAATATTTTGAAAGAAATATGACATAAAGGAAATGCCAATATAAACAACTGATAAAATTTTCAAGTTTCTACAACTTATACTTTTTGGATAAAAACAAATAGCAAAAATCGTTTGAGGCTAAACCGTTAGTTAACGTGATTTTGTAAAAATTTAAATTTCAAACACTCATAAAATTTTTTTGTCTGAATCCGGTAGAGTTTTTTTTACAGATATTTGAAGAAAAACTAATGAAAAACCTTGTAACAAATTTAAAAAACTTAGTTATAAAAGAAAAAAATTTTATGATCTTTCAACCACAAAATTATTTGCAAATTTTCGCAACTTTTACATATTTCGTATAAATTGGAACTTTGAGCACTTATAAAAAAAAATTGTAACTTACGATTTTAGATTTTTTTTTATCATTAAGGGACAACTTATAAGAAACCTCGTATTAAATTTTCAAGATTTTCTGGCCGGCCAAAAAAATTTTATCATTATTTTAAAAAAAAATTAAAATTTTCAATTGTCTATAAATAGCTCAATAAAAATCAAAATACTTTGAAAATTTACTGGTGTATAGAGAACGCTAATCTTAGTATTTGGTGAAAATTTCAAGTATTTACATCGATTAGTTGTTGAGTTATAGCAAAATAAAACATTTGATTTTGTCGAAAACTGGTTTTTCCCTTAATTTTTTATGGTTTTTCCCTTCGCATTTAAAAAATATTGAAAATTTTTACTTTTGACCCCCCCAAAGTACCAACTAAATTCACTTTCCTTTCAGAAAAGTTGCTACATAAAGAAATCGAAGCATTTTTTCTGCCCCAAATCGTGTCGACAGACACAAAAATAAAAAATAAAATAAAAAAAAGAACTGGATGGGCCTCGCTCTGCTGTACAGTTGGGGTGGAGTGCTCCTAGTTTATAGGATAGGTCATTATTGCAATGGATTTGTTAAATTTGAATGCAATGTTAAATATCATTGTATACGAATAACGATTCTGAACGGAGTTCATATGTTTGTCTAGGATATAATACATTGTTATTTATAAATATTGTAAAAAGTATATTTTATTTTGAAACGATAAATATATTTTTCAATTAGGATGGGTTGGCAGTTGCATACAGCGACATAGTTTGAAATTTCAAAAATCTCCGACTTATACTTTTTGAATTATAACAAATATTTAAAATCGTTTGAGAATAAATCGCTGTTTTATGCAATTTCGTAAATATTTAAATTTCAAACAGTCATAAAATTTTTTCCTCTAAGTCCAGAAGAAATTTTTTTAAAGATTTTTAAAGAGTAGTTTATAGATAACCTAGTGTTAAAATTTTGAACCTTAAGTATGAACAGAAAAAATTCTATGAATTTTTATCTACAAAATAACTTGCAAATTATCGTGATTTTTACACATTTTATACAAATTTGAGCTTTAAGGGCTTATAAAAAAAAATTTGAGTAAACCGATCACCGATATTTTTTAGTTACGATAAGTGTAACTTATTATAAACCTTGTATTAAATTTTCAAGAGTTTTCGGTCTGCCAATTAAATTTTATAGATGTTTAAAAACAAAAATTTTACAAAAATCGAAAATTTAAATTGTCTATAAATAAGTCAAAATATGTCAAAATACTTTGAAAACTCAACCATGTATAGAAATCGTCAATATAAAGATTTGGTGAAAATTTCAAGTTGTTGCAGTTTTTCGTTTTTGAGTTAGAGCATTTTAAAAAAAACCGATATCTTTGTCAGTCTAGAATATTATACATTATATTATATTTTACATGTAATTTTATGTCAATATTCGCTGTTCAAACGATTATAAAAAAAAATTGTGCCTATGGATTTAATAATAATTTTTGAATGACTTTAAGGACTACTTCTGTGGAATCTTCTATTAAATTTTCAAGTATTTTGTACGAGCCAAATTTTTTTTATCACTTATTATAAAAAAAAAATGTAAAAAAAATCGAATATTTGAAATGCCTATAAGTGGCACTAAAGTCAATATAATATTTTGAAAAAAATATGACATAAAGGAAATGCCAATTTTAACAGTTGGTAGAAATTTCAAAAATCTGCGACTTATACTTTTTGAATTATAACAAATATTAAAAATCGTTTGAGAATAAATCGCTATTTTATGCAATTTCGTAAATATTTAAATTTCAAACAGTCATAAATTTTTTTCCTCTAAGTCCGGTAGAATTTTTTTTAAAGATTTTTGAATAGTAGCTTATAGATAACCTAGAGTTAAAATTTTGAACCTTAAGTATGAACAGAAAAAATTTTATGAATTTTTATCTACAAAATAACTTGCAAATTATCGTGATTTTTACATATTTCGTATAAATTGGAACTTTGAGCACTTATAAAAAAAAATTGTGACTTACGATTTTAGATTTTTTTTTATCAGTTAAGGAACAACTTATAAGAAATCTTGTATTAAATTTTCAAGATTTTCTGGACAGCCAAAAAAATTTTATCCTTATTTAAAAATAAAATACTTAAAAAAATTGAAAATTTCAATTGTCTATAAATAGCTCAATAAAAGTCAAAATACTTTGAAAATTTAATGGTGTATAGAGAACGCTTATCTAAACATTTTGGGAAAATTTCAAGTATTTACATTTTAGTTTTTGAGTTATAGCAAATAAAAAAATTTGATGATGTCGAAAACTGGTTTTGCGTAAAAACTCCCGTTTTTCCCAAAATGTTTTATGGTTTTTCCCTTCGCATTTAAAAAATATTGAACATTTTTTACTTTTGACCTCCCAAAGTACCAAATAGATTCACTTTCCTTTCAGAAAAGTTGCTACATAAGACAATCGAAGCATTTTTACTGCCCCAAATCGTGTCGACAGACACAAAAAAAAACACACATCATTGTAAAATCAATACATTCTTCACTCTGTTCAGAATCTAAAAACACACATCATTGTAAAATCAATACATTCTTCACTCCGTTCAGAATCTAAAATGCACTTACAATTATAATACACTTATAATTATTATAAAAATTGTAGAATAATGTGCATTGAAATCGTCTTTGATTTAATTTTTATATTTATATTGATATAAGTATATTAAGTTTATAAATAAAAATTAATAAAATTGATAAAAAATTATAAAATTAATGATCGAATATGAATTTTGATTTAGAAATTTATCGATCCTGTAGTAATTATACTTGCTTAATTCGTCTTTACTATCGCATTAGACAATTGTTTGATGTCGTTAAATTAAAATGACTGTTGAGTATATGTCAACAAATTTGTTATATGCCGAAAATCTCCTTTCAACATCTACAGATGTAATGGAGCATATTACATAAAAGCAAAGTTATCAAATGAGATCAACTGGGATATGTTCTGATCATTTTAGTTCCCAAGAGTATTTTCGAAACAGTTCACAAATATCGTATTTTTAATAAAATTGAGTTTCATAAGATTAAAAAAAAAGAATTTGTATATATATATTATATATAGATAGATAGATATAGCGTGTGTAAGACATAAAAATATTTTAAAAGATAGTAATTAACAGAATTTGATTAAAAATACCAGGAAATAAATGAACTAAAAAGGAAAATATAACCTAAAAAGGCAAAAAAATTATTAAAAAAATTAAAAACGACGAAATGCAAAGTTTCTTAAATTAATATTTTGTTATATAATTAAAATTGTGTATTTAGAAAACTACGTTTCACAGCCAGTTAAAAAAAATGCACTTTTTTACAAATTCATAGTCCTAGTTATTTCCTATCGTCTTGATAAATTGCTAACACTATAAACAATGAGTAAAAAAAAAAAAAATGTACAAGAAAATCGCAGTTAACGAGTTGTATCCTAACCAAATTTCTCGTACATGAGTTGTGTCCCAATAATAAAAGTGGAGTACACGAGTTGTGTCCCGATGATAAAAGTAGGATACACGAATTGTATTCCAACTGTTTTATAAAGTTTTACACCAGTTGTGTGCCGATAAGTTCAAATCGATATTTTACACAAAAATAAAATATGTTATTTTGTTAATAGAAAAAAAAGTTTTTATGAATTCGAATCGAGAAATTTTTCCATTTCAATGTTGTATAAAATATAGTGAAGGGTAGTTCGTGAGTGAGTTGACTCTTTTAAGTGAACTTCACGAGTTGACTCAGTGTTTCAAGATTCGGCGACTAAATGATTCATAATGGTAACTCAGTTTGCTTTAGTTCAGTAACTCAATAACTCAGTGATACCACACTGATTCACTATAACTCATGAATTTGTGTGACCACTTATCAATTCATGAATTATGGGTAATACTACGGATTTAGATTTACTGATTCATCTAACTTTGGTCATAAGTATAAGGTCTATGATGATAGTACGTAATAATATTATTCTAATACGTAACCATATACGTAACGTAAGGTATGTTAGTAACGCGTATGATTCGCAGTGGTAGCCGTGATATTGTGACGTAAAATATTCGTTTGTATTTCAATTATCAAAGACAACTCGTGAAAAACATTTATTTCTAAGTCAAAAATTAAGTGCATGTAAAAATGGACAAATTTCACGATTTGAATTTATAAAAACGGTATCATTTAAATTTATGCCTAGTATGTAATTTTATAAAAACTATTAATGTAGTTATTTTTACTTTTTATCTATTAGACGAAACAACATAAATTATTGTTAAATTAAAATTTTAAAGTTTTAATTAAGACTTGGGGACACAATTCGTGTAAACCGAAAAAAAACATAGGGACGCAATTCAGTATTTGAGACACAACTCGTTTACAGCCAAGAAAATTATCTTTAAGAGTCTTGCATACAAATTTGATGAGCAACTTGTTACCTCCTAGAACATATCATATACTTCATATTTGTGCTATCATAATATACGAAATAATGTCCATTATTTATTTTCTGTAAAAATTATTATTGATTATTAAACTATCATCACTATTTTACTAAACATATTTTCAAGATACACTTACTATCAATATAATTAACATAAATATTTTTCATCAGTTGAATCTTTCTCATTACTTGAGAGATTTAATTATCTTCAAAATGCCTAAAAATATTCACTGCTTATATCCGTTTAGGTATCACGGGTATCAATAAATACATTGTCATCAAAAGCAATAAGTCAATATGATGCGATCAAACACACCTATTTTATATTGTCGTCAAAACAATGTCCTCCTAGTTTTTGGAACAGCACGACATACCCGCGTGGTCTTTGAAGTCCGAAACGTACTTTCAATGTAGTTGAATACGGGTAATAGATATCGAATGATAATTTCAGTACGATGAAATCTAGTCAAATCCGACCAATCGCTATTATTTAAAAACGTTGTATTTTCAATAATACTCACTCATACGATTTCCCGATGCCGACCGTTCAGATAAACCAATTGATCTAGTTGTTTTTACAATTGCGTCGATTTGCTTGCCTAATGCTGACGCCTGAAATGAGCATATTTCAAATCTACCTATAATTTTATTTTTTACCACTGTTGAATGTATTAGTAAATATATAATTACACAGAGGCCCCGATCAACTTTCAGTCTTAAGGGCGTCTAAATTTTGGCGAAAAATTGAGAAATAGTGAAAGTGCTCTCCTTGTATTTACACATCAAAAAACTAAAATAAAAATACAGTCTTAAAAATAACAGCAATAAAATGTATTTCCATTTTGTCCAGTCTAATAGCTGTAGACGCTTAAGTGAGGTTTTTAAAAATTATTGTAGAACTTTATAATTGGTAAGTTTTTAACTTTTATTAACACTTGTTATAGCTAATTCATTAAAACTTTCCTCTGTTATGGTTAATCTTAAGTATGATTTAAAACGTTTCACTATTGAAAATTTTCTCTTTAGTATAGTTTAAAAATAACCTAATGATTTTTTATTTTTAGTAACATCAATTCAGTTTTAATCATACATATGGACTATAGTTTTAAATTGTAATAATTAGGTAAATAATTAATTAAAATATTAAGCACGGTTATCGTCACAGATTTAATCGTAATTTTATCATACCATTTTAAGTCGTGGGCAAATAGAAAAGCAAATAATAATAAATAATGGCAATAAGGGGCTTCAGCCCGTTACTTTCATCTGCTTATGCCACTGGTGTACAGTATACACATTACATAATGGGTATCTACTTCTTTCTATTTAAATGTACCGTACATATGTTTTAATAATTACTCCTTTGTTTTAAACCCAAAATATACCTTTTACGTTTTACGTTCAGTCAATTAATTTTGGCCGGTATAGTAGTAATGAGTTTAAAGTAGTAACGAAACCGTGCGTCACGGTTGATATTAATATAATTTTAAATTGAAAATATCTTTTCTTAGAGAATAGACACAACAATGAGTTCAACATCAGTCATTTTGGTCGTTTCGGCAATTAATTATAAATTCATGTAAGAAAGGAGAACGAAAAGAGAGAGAGAGAGAGAGAGTAATATACCTACCATTGGCAATCGAACTAATGCTTATTCGCAGTTATGCAAAGCATGTGCATCGAACTCTTGTGACGTTTCGGCCCTTTGTTGGGGCTTACTGCTCACCCACCGTCCGAGGGGATCACTTGGCACGGTGACCTATGGGCCGAACCGCGTGATGCCACTATGGGCACGTCGGTGGAATCCATAGGCTTTTACTAATTATCATCTCGTACTTATATAAAATTATGACAATAATAATAATAATAAAAATAATAAAAACAATACTCCGAATATGATGTGTTACATATATATATATATATATATATATATATATATATATATATATTATTAATTAATTTAAAAAGAAAAGAAAAACAAAATGGGGAGCTCGATATATATATTTTGGTCGATACTTGTTGTAATCGGTACTTGTTGATCGTCGACTTCTCGCCCGCCGAAGGCCCATGACTGACGCTTAGCCCATCATCTTGTCGGCGTACTTGGTCCTGAAGTAGAGGTGAGCCGACAGCGGACTGGACAAACGTTGTTGTTTGATTTTATGGGCGTTCCGGACTTGTAAAAACCAAGACGGAATATAATGCACACGTCAGACGGAGCCGGAGACGAAGACGATGACGAAGAAAAACGGCGTCGGTGTGAGAAAAAAAAAAAAAAACAGGCGGCAGACGAGAGTCGGGTTAGCTGGGCAACGCGCGTATACAATTTGTGGGGGAAAAAAAAAAAACTATACACCGCGGTGTGCACCGGACCATGGTAAGGCGGTGGCGGCGAATACCCGGACACTCCTGTAATATGGATAGGAGGTAGGGAAGGTAAGGGATATATGATATGTGCGACATATTATATAATATTATTGAAATAATCTCGCACGTACATATCATTATAATATTAATCAAGCGTAGGTCGCATATAAACTGGGAATTTTATTCTAATTAAATATCGATGATAATAATAATTATAAACACGGGGATTAAAAATTCCGTGACGTTACACTCTATATAATTATAGTACACATACCGATTATACACCTTGAGTTATATATATATTTATAAATGTACAAAATTAATAAATTATGGTGTATACGCAACCGGACCCGAGCACAACACTTGCATCCAAATCTAGATGTTATTGAAAGTTTCACCATTCCGACAAGCAAATTGTACCAGGGTTGCGATCAGTGTGCATTTCGTCTTTGCTGCAGTTTGTGTTGCATTCGACCGATCAATCGACATAATATTATGTGTTACAAAGCGATCGAAGCTTAAACAATGCTCACGCGATGGTATAGTCGGTCATTTTCCAATCGTTAATAGTTACATTGCGGGATTGCTCTATTTACTCACATAGCCACGAGAGACACTGGGTGTCTGAATTGTGTACTAAAGTTATTATGACGTATGACACTTTTATAATGATTCTACAGTTTTTCTTCAAATTTTCGTTTTCTTCTTAATTGTCACATTGGCTGGCAGAAAACTTATTTGCATGAAATATTTTTTAGAAGCTTATAATTTCAAATTATCCTCGTGTAGTAGAATTCAAATTATTTTAAATTTAGTTATGTACTTTTAAATAGTATTTCGTTTTCAAAAAAATAATTTAACATTTTAATACTATCTAACTTGTATTTATGAAAATATAGAAAGGTAAATTAAATAAAATCATATTTTATCTACAACATTTTGATAACATTAAAACAATTTAATAATTGGCTGAAAAAAGAAGCTTGTTTAATGTTTTAATATATTATTTAATAAATTTACGTTGTAAATGGTTGCTAAGATATAATTACCCAATGTGCAAAATGCAGTGGATGAGACGTCACATTGACGTTATATTGTGAGATACGAGGTTAAAATTAAAGCCTAGTAACGTAAGAGCGACTTCCCCTAGACCCTTTATGCCAAGTTATTAGACCTAAGCCATATGCTGTTACAAATGTAACTCGCAAATTATATTATCAAATGCGGTCTATGTTAAGTGTAGAATGCGATGTTAATATTGTAGTATTTTGTAACTCTTATTATACATATATTATACATCATAATATGGACTTCCATTACAGGTTAACAATTGACTTCCATTTAACTTTTCCATACTATTTTCTGCATACCTACCTTCTATTCAACATTTAAAGTTATTATTCTTCGAACTTAAAAGTTCAAATCCTTTGGAATTTGGTTGTATTGCCAATAACGCATAAATATTTTGAATTAAAATTATTAATTATAGGTACAAAAGGATAAAATATATCAGAAAAAGTTATCACATTATTTCAGATTTTACTGCCAACTAAAATTTATTTATACATATGTATATATTATAATATCATTTATGTATATAGAGTATAAAATTACAAATATAATTTCATTTTACATTATTAAGTGAATACATATAACAAATATTTTTAAATTTTTTTTATAACAATATTGTTCATGAAAAATCAATATAATAATAATTAATATTTTATACATATCATATATTAAAATAAAATAAAACAATATAGCTTACACTTTACAGTGAATGCAATAAAGTAAACATTATAGCTTTAAATTTGGATATAGAATCAAAAATACATTTAAAACTTATGCTATCTAATGGTATTAAATAAGAAGATGATACATTTAAAATATTTACATAAAAACATCCTACTTCAGTTGACTTCATTGGTGAATTAAACATAGAATAACATTCATGAAATTTAACAACTTCCAACATTATACTTGAGTTGGGATATCGAATAATTATTTTTATTGAAATAACATCATTTGAATGTAATAAAAAAGTATTATCTTTTGAATTATTACAAGTTATTGAGAATTTTTGTAAAATCTGAATGATCCAAGTTGTAACTAGCATAAATTTAAATAAGTCTATTCTATTTAAACAAGACTGATTTAATTTAAATACTACCTATAGGTACATAGTTATGATTTTAATTTTTTACAGATGGGTAAATGTTGGAGAAAATTGGTGAAAATTATAAGAACAATAAGAATGTTATTATTATTCTTATATGGTTATATATATATATATATATACTAACCTGCAGATACAAAATAAATTTGTTGAATTTAGAAAATTGTCTATTATTTATTAAAAATTTCAAATAATGCTCTAATGGCCAAATTGGTGAAAGTGAAATTTTAATGAGAATAAAGGTTATTCATAACAAAAGTGCAAGCAGAAAAAAAACACAGGTAAAAGGAATAATTTGTATCATTTTAATGTAACAGAAATATATTAACTAAACCTTAACTAAAAAAAAATGTTACACTGAAAATACTTACATCTAGATTAATTAATTTTAGTTACTTACAATATAATTTCAAAAATGCCAAAGTTGGCCCGTTTAACGGTATTACATTTTTTATTGATTATTAAAAAATAATGTTTAGGTATACCTAGTATTATAATATTTAGTAGGTAGGTCGTAGACAGGGGCGGATTTAAGGTACTGCGAACTATGCGGCCGCATAGGGCGGCAAAATTATGTTGAAAATGTATTTTGATTTTGTAAAATTAGGTACATAATTTTTAAAATTGTATTTATCACTTCAAAATCTTGAAATTGTGGATTTTGTATTTGTTTATTTTTAGCAAAATAATATTTATATTTTCCCCGGAACTCGTCTACGACAACGACGATAGTATTGTATTATAGCTTATCTTATTGTTTAAAAAATGTCTCGTAATACTATAATAAGCAAAAATTGCATATTAGGTAGGTATTGAAAACATTTATTTATTTGAGGATATTTTATTAAAGAGGTAGTAAGTTTTTTTTAGATAGGAGCGGCAAATTTAATTTGTCATAGGGGCGGAAAAATGTTAAATCCGCCCCTGGTCGTAGATATACCTTATAGACAGCAATTGTAAACTACTAATACAATATTATAACACAATACTTTTATTATAGGTATTTACTATTTAAGTATTTTAAAAAACACACCGCAACATGGGTAATTACGATAAACACGATGAGACCGCACTTAAATTACTAAATAGTAAATGATTAAAGAATGAATGTCGATTGTCGACCGCGTATAGTAAGAATGTAGTCGTAATATAAAATAATTCGTATAGGTACTTGCTTCTTTTGCCTCTAGGAGCTTATGATATAAATAAAATATCAGTTTTTAATAAATAATCTATAAATATATCTATATAATACAACAATTATTTCAACTCGTCTGCGACTTGAATGCGCCGTCAATAGGAGTTTCAATAATGTATAGATAAGATTATTAGTAGGGTTCGGATTTTAAGGCAATATAATCAATAAAAAAAGCATTTAAAATGTAAGAAAAGGCAAAAAAAAGGCATTTAATTTATATAAAAAAGCAATTCATAAATATACTACAAAATAAAATAGTGAACATTTTGTAAACACTTTCAAATGCATACATTTTGAGAAAAATACAAATTAAAAATGAGCATGAATACTAAACTACATTAAGTTTATGCTATTTTGTATAAATAGATTAGGTACCTTTTTCTTTAACCAGGTTTGTCCTAAGAATTAGTTAAAAACAATTTTAAATATTAACTTACTTGAGTTATACCAGTTAATTTAATGCAAATTAAACTAGTTGGTATTAAAAAAAAAAATTGACTACCATGTATTTTGATAAGCTATATCGATAAATATTGCGAATAATAAAACCTATTTGTAGCGATAATACGCAAGCTGTGTATAAAATTTTAAATCAACTGAAAAATTAAACACAAAATAGGCATTTATAAGTAAAAAGGCAAAAAAAGACAAAAAAAAGGTCCATCGTCTAAGAAATTAAATGAAACACATTTTTGTATAAAAATTATTTTTCTATTATGATTAATAAAAGAAAGGCATTTGCCTTCAAATCCGAACCCTAATTATTAGTTATATATAATATATTATTGGTTGGAAAACCCAATGTTATAATATATTTATTTTTATTTCTGTATATTATATTGCGTATTATACAAGTCACATGTGATACCTACATATAACTTTAAATGGAAGTAAATTATTGATGTACCGTTAACATCTCGATTCTAATGTTAATTAAAAATCATATAACTCACAAGTAACTTATTTAATGTGAATAAAATTCCATGTCATGTCAACATTAAACATTGCATGCACTTAACTTTAGTAAGGTATCAGCGGAATTCACTTTATTTTACATTGGTATAACTTCACCAATACGTAACATATCCGTTACAATGCGAAGTTAAATTTTTTAACTCAAAATCTACATCTCAACGAAGTTAGTGTCACACATTTGCACACTGGGTATTGTTAAATATTGTAATCATAAATTCGTTGATTTTATAACAGTATTAAGACTAAATTGTTAAAAAAAAAAAATTTTAATTTCACCGTATATTAAAGAGTTTACGATTTAACTGTTTACAAGTATAATATAATGAATGGAAAGAAGGAAAATATAATGAACACCAAAAACGTTAACAGTCAAAAAACGAAAAAATGCGATCCAAAATGTTGTGCATGACGGAGTAAGCATTTAAAGAAATATTTGAACATGACAATTTGAAGCATTTGAAGCAGCATATAAATTGGTTAGCTCAACCGAAAGCGATTCGCTTAAAGCCGTATCCAGATCCAGAGCTCATACGAGAATTGCCAGTGAAAATTGAACAACATACCTTGTATGGTAGAGTTCCATCGAGAATCGAATACTTGGCCAGACCAAAAATTAGGGTGTCAAAGCCGAAGCCGGACAAAATTGAAAACAAAGGACCCAGGCTTATTCCGTGGAAAGAATGGAGGAATTAGCGAAACACAATCATTAGTAGGACACATACATGCAAGGTGCATAGACACCGAAGAAAAGGACATCAGATACTGAAACAATACTGGATATGGAATTCGACCCGTACCGGATACGGAAAAGCACGTTGAAGGCTAAACCGTCCAAACGGATAATCAAATTGGCACGACCAAAAGTGATTAAGGCTACTTCCCAGTTACAGTTTAAGTTAAATCCATATAAAGTGAATCCGAGCGCTTTGAAGTACAGAGCAACCAAACGAATAAAGATGCTGGCAATCTCCCGCAAACGGGTTTAAATGGTTAGTCAAAATCTTTAGCCGTACAATTTACTATGTGTTTTTAAAATCTTATTATCAGACGTGACTGACTGGCATTCTACGCTTCTCGGCCTTAACTTAAAATACTAATACCGTGCTCCGGTACTTACAATGCACTTTTATTCGTTAATTTACCAATTATGAATCGACACATTTTATACGTATCCACTAACAATTTATTTCCGCTTCATATAAATGTATAATGAATCCCTTTGAAATTGTATGACTTTTTGACTTCTATCTATTTAATTACTATAAATATAGATTTTGTTCGAATACACGTGATACCTTTTTGCATTTTTGTTATTTATAAAATTAATTATATCAATATGGAAAATATTGATACGTAATATTATGTAAAATTAATTTTTCATTCCTGCTTCAAAACAATTTGTAGTCTGTGCCCATTTAAGCCAGTCCGTCTAATATGATTGTATCCAAATCCATTGTACTCTTTTGCTATTACATGTCGGTAAGCCTTTTTTTGTTATTTAGCCAGCCGTAACTCAAGATAAATACACCACACAAGAAAAACATTATACAGAATGGGGCAATATGTACTGACGAATTTGAAGTTTAGTTTATTAGTCAAGTATTATAAACAAACTAGCTGATCCCGTGCACTTCGTTGCTCGTTAAATATACCAACTCTATATGACTCTAACTTTGTTAAATTCGTTATTTAATATTCGGTGGATGATGTTCTAGATTTAACTTAAGTTTTCTCTCAGGAATGATTCACAGCAGTATATTATCAGGTAGGCAATCTACCTGCAGTAGATCGCGGACCTAGTGCTGTCTGTACGTACCTTAGTGTATGATTTAAATCTAATAAAGTATCAAAGTTATACCAAGTTTGACATAATACGGTGGATTAATATAATCAATTTATACATAATCCTAACCTAACCTTAACGTACTAAAATCCGTAGTGTAGAATTGTATTGTTGACCATTTGCATTAGTATTACGAACTATTTCTGTTGCTCCGAACGATGTCATTTGAAAACATGAATTGAATGTTCTAATTGACTTCAGGAACACGTTAGAATCTGGATCTGTACCGATAAGTAAACCGTTCAATGGTTCAGGTGGTGTTTCAATTTCAGGTAGTTGCATCTTTCCTGACGCGCAACGCATCCCGACTGGCTCATTTTTGAATTTGAGAGCATGGCAGTGCGGGCATTCCTTGTCCATAGCACAAATTACTACTTTTGAATGAGCATAATATTCAATATCGGGCTCATACTGGAATGCTAGACGCAGAAATGAATCAGATATAAATGTTCGATGTACCTGTTGGCGTTGTTGGTCATTTGCTCTGCGTGAGTCAACTACGAATCATTTGCACTATCGGATTGGCATTGTTCGTCTGTTCTTTGTGCTCTTCTATTTCTCATGTTTGTAGCTGCATTTGTTCTACGACAAAAATTGGTATTCTGGCATCTTCTTGGCATTTTTAATGACACAAACAAATAGAAAATATTCAAAGTACTTATTTATGTTTTTTTTTTGGTTACCTTGCAACGTCGGGTAATTCATTATATTAACCACTAATAAATAAATATTATTCTCAAATCTTATAACCCCCATAGCAACCATTTATAAACAAAAACAAAAATTTCTATCGTAAATCTCAAAATTACTGTTTGAGAACCTCCCGGGGGTGGAGTTACGTCCATATATAAACCCTATAAACCCGCTCCACGACATTCTCTATCATTTAAAAAAAAAATCAAGATAATCGGCCCAGACGTTCTCAACTGATGCAATTTCGAATATTTTGTCTCCATTTTTATATATATAGATTTATGAAACAAATTGTATTTTATTCAACAAAAAGATTATTTTTAATTGTTATTAACGAAAATCTTAACATTTAAAAATTACATTACTTAAGTGGCCGCCTCCATTTTGTATAAAATCATTTCATTTTTTCATACTGTCCATAACTCTTATGTAAGATATGCATATCGATGGCTATAATTTCCCGTCTAATGTTTTCTTTTAACTCTAATAGTGTATGTGGTTATAAGCGAATTCTTTAGATTTCAAAGAACCCCACAGAAAGAAATCAGGTAAAGTCAAATCAGGAGAAGGTGGTGGCCAAGCAATATCACCATTCCCCGAAATCACACGATTCGAAAACATTTTTCTAAGAACAGCCATTGATAAACGCGCTGTATGGCTGGTAGCACCATCTTGTTGGAAAAATAGATCTTTATCATGTATTCCTAATCGCTGTAATTCAGTTGGTAAGAAGTTGTTCAACATTTCCACGTATCTTTCAGATGTTACAGTCACAGCTATCATGTAATTTCACACAATGGTGATATTGACTAGCCATCATGCTCTCCTGATTTCGTTCTATAGGGTTTTTTGAAGTCTACAGTGTTAACTCATAAGCCACATACACAATTAGAGTTCAAAAATAAAAAAATAAACTTTATATGGGAAATTAAAGCCACAGATGTGCATATCATACATAGTTATGGGCAGTATGAAAAAACGAATAGCCGACTGTATAGGCAATGATGATGGCCACTTAAGTAATCTAATTTTTAAAAATTAAAATTTTTTATTGATAACAGTTAAATATAATCTTTGTGTAAAAAATTTGTAAAAATTTATTTCATTACTTTGTTTCTAATACTTGACTAATAAATTTCATTCAAAATTTGTCAGATCACATCACCCCACTCTGTACATAACACATTTCATACACTCTCAAATAGTAAATGACGGTCAAGATGAGACACAAAAACGGATTAATGCCCGTTGGAAGATAATATTTTCGTGATTCCATTGATATAATAATATGCAGGTACGTCGTCCCACTATTACAACTGGTAGCAGTTACGAAGGATGAAACTACCGTCTACCAGACTTCTCTGTAATCGTTTACTCGATAGACAGGTGGCTGCATACGAACTGAGTCCCTGTATAACCTTTTATGACGAATTGAGTCCCGGGTTGTTTTAGGGTAAATACCAATTGAGTCCAATGAAATTTTAGGTATATTACTAATTGAGTCCATGTTTTAATACTAACTGAGTCCCGTAAAATGAAAAAAAAAAACATTTTACTTAGGACTGTCTGTAATAAAAAAAATCTACAGGTATGGTTAAAAATGTTTTTTTTTTTTTTTTTTAATTTTTTAAAATATAAATATATAATAATGTAGGGGTATAATATAATTTGAATGATTTGTGTATAGTTAAATAAATGTAGATAATGATAAAATAACATTTTTATATTGATAAGAATTTACCAATGGGATATACATTGTACATAGATCTACTTATTGTGTTCGATTGAAACAGCTGCATTTGATGGCTGATTTATTTTTCTTTTTCTTTTATACAATTTTTTGAATTAATTATATAAACACTTCTAATTTTTATACACGTTTCGCATTGTATATTCAACAAAATGTTTATAAATTGGTAAATGTTTGGATTGGCTGAATAAAACATTGCATTAATTTTCGAATGAAATGATTCACAACTATTGGTGGTCCTCGCCAATGAATAAATAAATGAGGCCCACATTTCTGGAGGATATTTTGAGCTTTCGGATATGTAATTTTCTATTATATAGTATAACGTTCAACTCGATAGTATTGAGGTAAAATAGAAATTAAGTCATCGGTGAAGCAATCATTGACATCTGGCGGGTTTAAAAACGAAAGCCCAAAAAATGTTTTAAAATATTTACCAATTTCAGAGTTTTTATTTTTATATTCATTAACTAGACCCAATGATTGGATTTGTCTAAACCATGCTTGTCCCAAACGGAATCGACAACCCCTAAGTCGTGTTGATGGCCAAACTTTATTTACGGTAACATGGATTGCCATTTCAAAATCAGCAAACACAGTTTTAGGATTAAAACATAAATTAAGTTTTTGACATTCTAAAATCATTAATTGAAAAGAAGCCTCATACGTGGTTGAAGCTTTGTCCAAAAGTAAACAAAATAACAAAGGTATGTAGTTATTATTATTCATTCCGTGGATAGTAAACAGTTGAGTGAACTGTATTGGGCAGCTTTTACAAGTCCCGTCAATATATATTGTATCACACATAATTAAAAATTTTAAATCGGTGGCACATGAAAATATTATTATATTTTTAGTTTCGTCATTAATCAATATAAATGATTCGTCTTTATTTGTCTTCGGGTCAATAAGAGTTGCATGCAATTCTGTTAAGGTTTTTGGTAATTTAGGCATTATCGATGTTCTAGCACACACATAGAAATTTATTAGTTAAATTAACAATTTTAATTTGGTTTCACAAGTTCTTATTTAATTTCAGTGTTTTATACATTTATTATAACTCCATTGGCATGCTGTTTTAAGAATATTATGTTACTCCAAGACGTAGTTTAAAATAAATATTTATTTTAAGTGATTTTAAATTTCCGTAAGTTTTATTTAACACAATGGAAAGTTACATTAGCATTTAACACAGTTGCATTGATTAAAGTATTAGTTTTGATTTCAATATTACAAATACGTTATTTTGACATCAAGCTAACATGATAAATAAATTACAATTGAAATTCAGAACTAACCTATTATGTTTTTGAAATAACAATAATAATAGTTAAAATAATGTTTTTGTTCTTTAGGTTGAAACTAATTAATATTCAACATAAATTTGTGTAGAACTTTTGAATCTAAAACAATTAATGTTAAAATGAACCCAAAACATTGATAAGGTGTCACTACTTAGTTATCTATAAATAAGTACAGTGGAGTGTTAATTTAACTTCACAAATGATTAAATTGACTAAATGAAAAAATTTTAAAACGAACCCAAAACATTATAAGGTTTTCACTACTTAGTTATTTATAAATAAGTATAGTGGAGTTTTGGTTTAACCACAGATTATAATTAATGATAGTTAACTTTAATTCACAAACGATCAACTTGACACCGTGGCGCGTTGTTATCACAAAAAAACGGCAGTTAACGATTATAAAAATGAAAATGTAATTCAACCAACATCAAAAATGTGAACATGTGCTGTGCTGTTTTTTGTCTCTTGATAATTTTATTTGGCGATTATTTTTTTTTAAATATTCTTGTGTAATCTGCAGTAGTTAGTGTATCCAATTAATTTAAGTTCACCACGCCTTGGGTAGTATAATACCTATGTAGGTATTTTCGAAAATTAAATATTTATAGATAATGTCGGACTATTTACCAATGGATAACAGTGGCAGTCAAATGTCTGAAATAAGTACACTAAAGTTAAATTAGTTGTATATATTATATTATATTAGTTACTTATTTTTGAAACATGTAAAAATATATGTAGGTTTGTAGTTTGTTTTAATTGACTTTGATGTAATTTTTTTTTAAACTAATTTCATTATAGGCGTTGTTTGATAGCTTTATTGTTCCCGACCCTAATGCTGCTTTGATAGATATATCAGCTGAATATGTTCAACAAATTCCTGAACAAATTTCTGAATATTGTATTTCGAATATTGAAAAACAAACTAGAGTAGCTCGTAGCAATAATAGATATTCTCCATATGATTCCTCTTCATCTCGCAGTTCTTCAGTTAGTTCTGTTCACAGTCACATAAAATTTGGTACATATAATCCAATGAATTGGACTTCACAGGTATTGTGCATTTATGAATTTAGAAATAAATAATAACATTATTAACTTATAATTATAATATATTCTTTAACATTGGTATAATATATTATTGAAACGTAGTTTCTTATGGCGTGATATGAACGGAGGGACCCTAGCCCAGAAAAACCGTGCGTAACGAAAATAAACGCGTAAATTATATGCTATCTCTCTTACTCTTTACCGCTTTCTCTATACTTCTGTCCCTCTCGCTCTACGGCCGGCTACGTTGTTTGTTTCTTTGGCATTAAAAGTTTTTATAATATATCTACACGTCGTATCATATGGTAAATTATTTTTAAGAAATTTGGTTTTAATGATAATTAAAATACATATATAGTAAATAGTATATAATAATATGTTATATAATATAATACATATACTCGTAATTAAAATATATATTATATGTATTATATTATATTACATATTATTATATACTATATGCATATTTATTATATTATAATAATAAAATACTTATCCATGTAACAAATGGCTTATGTTATAGTACAGTTGGGAAATTAGTTAAACTTGACTTCGATAATAATAATACTGTATGTCGAGCATGGTTAGAATTTTGCGGTTTAAAAAAGATTGGCGTCACAAACATACGTGTCTTATTCAGTTTTTACAAACCTATCATTTCGATGATTGAATATGAACAATAATAATAATTCAATGTATGTATTTTTATAATTGTTTGTTATAGTTGAAACTAAAAGTAAAATTACATGTAATTTTTAGATAATAATACTGCTGATGTTATTAGAATTGTATTGATCCCATATCTAATACCAACAAAAACAATCATTAAAAAATGTGATGTGAGTGGTGTAAAAAAAAATTGGAAACCATCTTTAGAAGAATCAGCCAGATCTTTTGTCACAGTTGTGCCAGTAAGTTATGTCACACCTGTATTTAATATTTATGTACAATCTAAAATTAAAATGAAAAAAAAACTAAATTGACATATTAGTTCAATACATTATTTAATAAAATATTTATTTTTTATAGAATATTTCAGAAATAGAATCAGACGTTATTCAAAGAAGAAATAAATATTTTCAATTTGGTTGTACTATTCAGCCATTTGTGTACTTAGTTGGTGAAGATTTGTCCTCAATCAGTCAAAGTTATATTCGTGTAGATAATCAACTTTGGACATTCAACAGCCCATTAAAAACACTAAACGCTTGTTTTAAATTATACTTTGGCCTTAACTGTTTGTACCCTTGTGAATGTTACGAGTCGTGGATTTTCATTCAACATCATGTTTATGGACTGAAAACTGAATATGACCAGCTATCTGCCATTACTACATCTATATCCAATAAGTTTAACATATTAAATACTCAGCAATTACCTATTTGTATTATCTTATTAATGTAATATATCTAAAATAGGAAGTATATAATATTAAGTTAATTATATAAGTTGTATATTAGGGATCAGTCATGAGTTATATTTGTTTTCTTTGTAATAAAAAACTGAAGACTATTCCTCAGTTAATTTATCATTTAAAAATCATTTTTTAATATATTAATGACTGAAGTTCAAAGTACTAAATAAAATTTGTTAGGTACTAAATATTGTTTTTTTTTTTGTTTATATTGATATAAATATATTTTAATATAAAAGTATCTACTACAACTTATACATTTATGTAAGTAATAATTATCAACATTTTTATTATGTATAAAAATTGTAAATATAATTACTTTATATTTATAATAAACAATATTTTTCTTTTAATTATGTACATGCATTTTGTATTTATTTATTTCTTTATATTTTTTAAAATAATTTATTAATTCAACAAAATAGTTGGTAAGTTTCAAAAAAGTTATCCACAATTGTCTTATTTTGCTATTTATTGTTTATATAATAAGAAATAGTAATCAAGCAATTAATATTGAAATAAAAATGTATCAAAAATACATAAGAATAACTTTTTAATTTTGAATACTCTTTTTGGTTAAAATACAAGCAATAAGGACTAGTTTCAAACTAATGATAGTCAATTCAAATATTTTTTTATTTTAAATTAGCAAATACTTGTAGTTTGAATTACAAGATAACATGGTTAAATTGAAAGTTTCTTATGTTCAAATGAAAGCATTAGGTATAAGTTTTAACACTAGATGTAGTAATTTCAACTACTGAACTACTATTTGATTAAACTCATTTTCATGTTGATTTGACCTCAGAGTTTCTGATTTTAAGTACAGACTGAAGTTAAATTGACACTATTTGATGTTATAACAACTAATTGAACAGGTTATAAGTAATTCCTTATGAGTGTTAATAATTTTAAACTTAATCAATATTAAATCAACTACAAATTCGCCTTAGCTCAAAAACGACCCTCAAATGTGAATAATTATGACACTTTTAGTAGTTGATTTAATCTCAGATTTCTATGTGTGCATGATGTACATTTTTCCGACTTTAAACAACTATAATTATAGTATTATAAAAGTATTATTGTATTACATATAATATTTAAAAATATTTATTATAATTTTAATGTTATTATTAAGGTATTATTTATTACATTTGTTTCCTATTAGTGATGGGCACTATCGAATAGTCACTATCGAACTATTCGATAGTCATTCCATAACTATTCGAATAGTTTTTCAAATAACTATTTGATAGTTTACTATTCAGTAGTTTATCGAATTACTATTCGAATAGTTTATCGAATAAAAATACAATAAAGCAGTGGGCCAACCAAGAATAGGACGGCGACCTGTTTGCAAATAAAGATGCATTGCAAAGAATACTAAATAATTACTTGATATTACTATTTATCAATTATTTTTCTTTTTTTCTTTAACTCTTAAGATTCTTAAGCTTTGGAATACGTTTTTATGTGTATCGAACTATTCGATAGTTTGTATTGGTAAACTACTGATCGGTTCTGCTTAAAAACATTCGAATATTATACGATAGTTTATTTACATTATGAAATACTATTCGATAGTGTAAACTATTTGATAGTGCCCATCACTATTTCCTAAGTTTCCATTATCAGTGTTTTTCTAATTGTTAGAAATCTATTTTTATCAAGTTGAATGCAAACGATCACCCAGTCTTCTGGTAGCTGCTTCCACGGATCAGAAAGCAATATTAATGGATGCTTACAAGTTGCGTCCCAAAGCTTATATATATTTATGTCTAAGTCAAGAGTGCAATTATAAGTAAAAATTTCATAAGATACAGAACTAAATTAGACGTCTCACTGATTTACAAAATGAGTATTTTACGACAGGACATAGATAGTGGTCAATATCATATTTTTGATTGACAATACAATTAATATGACAAATAAGTTATTTTCATATAGTGCTGAACTAAAAATAAAATACGTTATGGATTAATTAAAAAAATTTGAATCTTTTTCCAGGTATTTTCGCATTGGTATTTAAAACAATATTTTTATGAACCTCTGAATATTTATAATAACGTTGTTCGGAAATAGAGCATTATGATTGTGTGTTGTCATCGAGTCACGAAAGTAAAAAAAATTCTTAAATAGGATTTTACGCCATTCCACATACGAATCATGGCGAACATAAAGATCAGTCGATTGTATTTCTACAGCTAATGGGTCAGATGTCGTTCATTATACAAGTATCATTCCTTTAACCTTTTGTCGTGTGCTATTCGTTTTTTAATTTGTTGTGATTTAATTCATAACAATATCTAAAATTTATCAAATTTTACAATGATTGATGTACCCATCAAATAAATTATATATGAATAATAACACGTGTCATATTTTTCGTTAAGTGCATGAAATACATAATCAAAACATGGGCACCTATAATTTAAAATAAAGCTTGCATATAAAATTTAGAATTATAAAATAAAAGTATAAAATGAATTACGAATGGTTAAACTAAAACTAATAAATATTGTTTTAAATAGTTATAAGGTAAACTGTATAATACATTATGAAACACATTGCTTAGGATTCGTGAAATATTTTGTCACCGAAACATAATATGTTTATTATACTTACTTATTAATGATTTTGGGCGAATTTAATAATTATCCAATTTATGGTTGTTAAAAATTTAAATAGAAAACCCTAAATTAAAATCACTAATTATTAGTTAAAACATTCAGAACATAATTATTTTATTTGTGAATATTTAAAAATAAATGGTGTAGAAAATATAAATTCAAAACTCCGTAAAATATAATTATGATTAATTAATAATTGTTCCGTATTCATAGTGATTTCGATCTCTAAATAGTTAATTCAACTGTTTGAACTATTAATCTATGAAGTACGGATACATAAGTACGTAATCGGAAACTCTGGTAAGTCTATAGAATAACATAGTCGTAATATTTGTGTTCTACATTTGTGAATCAACTAAAAACTGAGTGCAGACACTACAATATTTAAAAAATGAGAACCTACAAAATCTCGAATTGAAACTTCTGGAGCTTACCAACAGTTGTCGGTTACAGATATAGAATTGTACATAAATATAGAAAAACTGTATTGTCGGAAAATCGGTTCACTTAATCCGAATTTAAAATGTATTTGTACTTAAATAACATATTTTGTAATTATAAACTTTTTTGTTCCAAAAACGTAATCTCTATAATAACTGATAACTGGGTGACAATACTAGTCTGAATCACATCTTGTTAATATAATTAAAAAACATATTAATTATTTTTTCTACCAAAATGCAATATAATTTTGCCATAGAAAATTAAAGTCTTAAACAGAAATAACTGTAACAGGTATAAAATTTGCATCGCACTGCAAAATCACGAAATTATTTGTTGACGTATGAATGTTAAATTTTATTATAGGATTTCTATGTGTATGCTGTTAGTAGTACTTTTAAAAATAACCCATATTCTATTCATTGATAATATATATCGACGTTCATAAAAAAAATGTTATCTAAGTAATTACGGGAGGGCGAATTTTCGGTGAAAACTCATGCCACACGAAATCAAGGACAATCAAAATTACTTTACATAATATTGTGATCTACTGAGTTATGTGCAGTATTCGTAATCTGTTTTATTTGCGACAACAGGCACAATCATACAATTTTCGTGAAAATCGAGAAAACTTAATAAAATGAATGAAGTTGAGATAAATACGTAAATTAGATACATAGTAATAAATATTAATAAATTCTTATTTGATGCTCAATTGCATAATATACTCATACAATTGAATGAGTTGTACACGATTACATAAGCGATCGTAAACATCACAATAAATGTTTTCTGCACAGAATTAGAAAATTAGAAAAATTAGAAAATTAGAAAATTTAACCTATGTTCTTTAAACCAAACTATGTTCTATATTTCTATAGGAAATGTGTATTTGCATTACAAAAACATTAATAAATCAAAAGTAAGCAAAAAAATGTTTTATCTTTCTTTTTATCGCGAATCGCTCTAATCACCAACGAGTTTTATTTTAATAACATTTGTCACTGCAAACTTTAATATGATTCATCACTTGCCAATTTACTTAACGTGATAACTACCTTTTTTTACGTAGAAATGGCTTTTTGAAAATCAGTATTTTGTTTTGAAATGTTTGGACCGATTAAATTTATCAACTATTCAAAACCAATAGAATACATTTTAATGAAATTTCTGAACTTTCTGAACACTAGTTTCTTGTTGCTGAAGATTGTGTAATAAATCTGATTCATTAAAACTAGTTAATTTAAATTACTTACCAAATTATTTCACTTTGTTTTTGTTTTTATATAGTATGAATTGTATTAAATACCAACAACTAGGTGACAAAATATTTTCACTGGGCGATATTTGTGTCTCCTAGTCAACTAGTTTAAAAAATGTACTGCGTACAAATTAAGGTACTAAGGTCGTTTATAACTTATAAATATATAAGCGAATACGAAATTTGTAACATTACACCGAAATACTTTACTGTGTATCCATCTTAACAGACAACTTTGCATATACATATAACTAGTACATATATACAGTATGAAGGTCCCGCGGCTTACACTTATGAACACTATTGTTATATTTATATTTGTTTATATGTATATTTTAATTATTTCCTACTGGACAATTTAATGCTAAAATTGTTCATGTTTATATGATTTTAACGTCATTGTATACATATTTGTACTCCCATTAATATTTCAAAATAATATTACATTGTATTATTCTACAGTTTCAGTTTTTTTTTTTTGCTTTTTAAAAATTTGTAGTTCGAATCCCGACGTATTATAAGTTAAAAAATTTGTTCTATTTTAAGAGACGTCGTAATAGCGTACCACACGAATACGTTAGAAAGTGCTTGTGTGTTATTTTCATATTCCACATATCGACTGACCCCTACAGTGACGTAGGTAAATATTAATTATCGGAGGAAAGAAATTAACGTGTTAGGTCTAGGCCATATATAGTTAGTGTTCAATTATTTTTGGTATGAAAAAACATATTGTTTAAGATACACTTATTGTTCACCATTTCAATCGAAAATTGCTTATACATTTAACTCCTTGAACAATCGTTGTCGAGATCTCTAAAATATCCCGCTCTCTAACGCGGACGATGAATCCATTCTGCTGCCGTCGTACGAACTTCCCAGATCAATTTAGTGAGCATTTTTGCGTTTTTCCACAGATAATCAATTATTTTTCGAATGAACTTATGAGTTACTACGATGTGAACGTCGAACTATTGTGTGTATATATATATAACTTATATGAAACTAGATTTTCGTACTAGCTTCGGCAATACATATATTAAAATTGGAACGATACAGAGAAGATTAGCATGGCTCCTACGCAAGGATGGTAGGTACGCAAAATCGTGAAGCGTTTCCACATTTCTTTGTCGAATCCTTTTTTTATTTTTATTTCTTGTAACACAATCGATTACGGAGAGTTCTTTTGATTTTATAAATGCTTTTTGTAGCGTTTGCTCGAATTTTACACTTTTACTGAAAATATTGGATACGAATTAAATTCGCTAATAATTGAAATGCTAAAGTACATTTTACATTTTTTTATACATATTTCATACGTAATTTGGTAGTCAATTTCGTCGCATAAAGGAAAACGTTAATTTTCTATTTATTTTTGTAGGTAATTAATATTATATTTTCTACATTTTTTTTTTTATATTAACATCTAGTTAATAATCTAAATTTATAGTTTTAAGAATATATCTGCGTGTCTAAATATGCCATAAGGTGAATAAATAAATATTATTTTTTAATATTGACAGTTGTACGTCATTGAAAAAAGTTAGCCGACTTCCGATATTTTTCGAACAAAAAACAGATTTCAGATTTTTGTCTATACAAAAATTGTACTACAAATTTATTAATACACATAATTCAAACTATAATTATCAAATATAGTTTATGTTTTTTTATTGGACACTGAAAATTTATCTTTCATTTTATACTAAGTATATTCTTCTTGGAATAGAAAATATTAAATATATGTTACAAATTTATCAAATCAGTTCAGTTAATTTTTTAAATGTTGTTTTCCTTTTGTAAATGTTGCTTTGAGAATTTTAATGTAGGTTAAGGATTAATTAGAAGTTTTGACATACTCGTACGTGTAATACTCGATGTAATTTGTAATTTAAGTGCAATTTAAATCGATTAAAGTAGTATTTAAACTAAACCATATTTCCATTGCTGCATTATGACCTATTGTTTTATAGAGAAAAGGATTTTTTTATTATTTTCTACGAATTGATTTACCATATTAATTACGTGTTTCACAAGTGATTTCCATTGAAGTGATTCTGAGTACTAGAAACTATAATATTGATAAACGTGTAATGATAAATTTAAATATCTTCCTATTTACATTATGATAATTTGCTATCATCGCCATTGCAATTAAATATACAAACTTCTAACAACTTCTGTAAATACTATTTTATACAATTGATGTGTATAATGTGATGTGTAGTTTAAGAGGAGAAACGTTCTATGTACATATTTCCTTAGTTAATTTACCAAAAACTTTTCTATCTGAAATAATACTTAAGAAATTTGTCTTATAAGTTTTTAAAAGAGTTTATGGTCTGAATGAGTTTATGATCTCTCTTCTTTCACTTATCTATGTACTTGAGAACAAACTGCCGATCAAGTCTATGTAAATAATATGAAAAATCACAAAAACTGTTTTTATCGAATGTTGTTTGTCGATGAGATAATACAAATAAACATGTTTTATATGTTTTGTTCCACTATCAATATTACTACATAAGCACTTATTTAGATTATACTTGGAATTGGAAATGTATTTGCGTAGGTGATAACATTTTTTTAACTAAAATTGAATAGATTTTGAAAACCTGTACGATTTTCAGAACGTATGAACATGAAATCGATACATTCCGAGTGTTGCGCTGTTACAACATGCCGACCGAGATAAACGACTCGGTCAATACACTAATACGATCGTTTTCCATTCTGATAACAGAACAATTATTGTAATATAATTTATTCCTAATATTATCGTGCCAGTTGACTATATAGAGTGCATAGTGTTACGAAAAAGCCAAATCGTCCCGGGTACGAAGTTGTTCAAACGTTTCGAGGCGGACCACGGGGCAGACGAATAAATAAATTAAATAATCTGAATCGCGACGATAGCATTCTTATCGGCCGAGCTGTTTGTGTACCGCGGCGGAAAACAATATAGGTAGGTACGACGATGATAACGAATGTAATCTCAAACAATACATATATATTATAATACACTATAAGCCAGTGTTTCCCAACCTTTAAGTTAAGGCGACTCGTGAATGTCTTTTGTGTTAAGTAGACCGCTCTACAAACAGAAAAAAAAAGCTTAATACGCTTTAATGTAAGGTATTTTACCATATACTTTAACGTGATACTGGAAAACTGAATTCTAATATAAATATAATTAAATTATGATGACTAATATATTTTACTCAAGATTAGTTAACGAACAGCGACCCATCAAAAATATTTTGCGACCCAATGTTGAGTCGCGACCCGTAGATTGGGAAACGCTGCAATGAACGTTGTGACGTGTGCACAGTGCACGCGTCAAAAGCCGATCGGAGCTTATCGACGACTGTGCATTATTGAAGAATTGTTTTTTTTTCCCCTGTTAACCAAATAGAATAATAGTCGCGCGTCAAGACTGAAATCGAGTCGTCGAGAATCGAAGAGTGCGTCCCGCTGCCGGTAGAACACGCATTCGAACGTGTGATACGCGCACGCGCGTTTACATGGAACAATAATAATAATAATAATATTATGCATTCATAATATTCAGTCGCCGTCATTATTATTATTATTATTATGAGCGGTGACGTACGGCGGCAGTCGTCGTGCTGCAGTCGAGTCGTATTCGATCGGGTGCTCGGCAAAGGGACGTTTAGCACCGTGTACAAGGCACTGGTGGAGCCGGACGGCGTACACATAGCGCTGAAAATCGTACATCTACAGGACATAACCGCCGACCACAAGACATTGTTGGATTGCCTGAACGAAATTAACAACCTTAAGGTCAGTGTGGCGTACAGTTCACTCTAACAAAATTATTACGTATGGCGTGGGTATGAATATTGATCAGTTCGTTTCACATGTTCGCTTTCGAAAAATCAATTATTATATTAATCGTTAAAACGTATTTTTACAATCGTGTTCTTTAATCCGATTTTGAATAGATACGTGTTGTTTTATTTTTTCTAGATGTTCGTACAGGCACATTAATTTTAACGTAAACATTTTGACTCATCTGGTACGAACATTAATATAAAAATTAATAACTTCTACAACAATTACGAATTGCAGTCCGTGGTTTTAATTCTCTGTCAAATGTTTGGAAATACTATTTTTCCAAGCAAAAATGTGGATATTCAATCATGTTTTGTTCTGTATGAGATTGTTGGCTAATCAATCGTTTGATAATCTATATCGTACCTATTAAATTAATCCGTCGAACGTCGATGTACGCGGTATACCTATAAGTAAATAATTAATAGGAATGATCGACGTGATTTACCAGTGTTATTTTGTTAATCCGATTACGTACACTGGTAAGTATCTATTTAACGCTGAAACTGGCTTTGCTCTGCACTTTGCTGCTGTATTTAAATAATCTTTATTGTAGCTATGTCTCATTGACTTATTTTATGTGCGATGTCTGAGTAAAAAATTAAAAAATTTCACGTCAAAAGTAATTCAGGTATACATACGATTATATTTATTTGAATTGAATAGGTGATTATGCAATAATGTGCAATTCTATCGTACATTTCTACCGGATACGATAACACTCGTAATATTTTTGTTTGTACAACCGTTCTTATATATGCCCTAATAATTTTATTTTATTAAAATATTACAGCATTTTAATTTCAAAATAACTATTGTAATTTATAAACATAAGTAATGTATTGATAATTTACCGTACAAATTCTGAAATATGTAGTTATTAAAAGTAAAGGAGAGTTACAATTACTAAAATTGTCCTATTATTTAGTTGTATGTTCATCCAACATTCACGAAATAATATTAATTGTTGTTAAACCTACATTAAAATCATAAATCCGCTTCATCTTTGTACAATTAGAGTTTCTTATATAATGGTTTAAGATTAATAAAAATAGAATAATTTCAAAGATATAGGAAACGAAAAGATAAATAAGACCACATAGGGAAATTACGAGTATATAAATAAGCTTTGTCTATACTGTTCTGATTCATAATTTTTTTTTTTTTTAACAAAGTTTTTAATGAATTATTTTATTTAAAGTTCAAACTTTAGACAAATTAAAGGTTTTTTACTAGATAAGTTTTATTATTATTTTCCAATGCATTTATTTACATTTTTAAAACTATGAATGAAAAAGGTTTACATTACAATATAAAATAATATTATACAATATTTATTCATAAATAAAATTAAGTTAAAAATAATACTGAAATTTGTATGGTTCTGACAGTGCAAAACCACATAAATAGATTTTTAATTTTGACCATTGAATGAATTCTCTCTAATTTTACTACGTTGTCAATATTTAATTTTTTCCAACATGTTTCTTTTAAAGATAATGAGATGTGTGATTTGAAATACAATTTAAATGATATAAATGTTGTGTTAAACATTTATGAAAGATTTTAATAAAAACAATATACAATTATCAATAAAATGAATACGTGTATATTTATATATATTAACATAAGTAAAATTGTAGAATTTAAAATGATGTATAACAAAGGAGTATAATGAAATTACCAATAATTAGAATCAATTACGACAGTTGATTAGTTGTTTATTCGTTTATTCATTAATCAACACAACAAACGGGCTATAGTTTAATACCTAATGAATAGATATAATGAATGATATAGTGAAAAGGGTTAAGTATTACATTATAGTAACAATTTAAACATTAATAAAAGTACCACTTTTATAAAAATGTGTGTACAAAAAATTGACTTCTTCTTAAAAAAAAAAAATATGTATATATATTAGGTACTTCTTTTATTTTCGAGTATGATATTTAATACATTCTGGCAAACATTGACTTTCTAGCTTTTCTATTTTGACTTTTTTCCGTATTATGTAAAATGTAATTTAATAATGTATAATCAATATTATCTTAGCATCTTTGCCTTTAAATCATCACACTTATTTTATAGTAAATATGTTATGGATATATGAGTTTTAACAATCAATGCTTATCAAGTTCTTTCACCTCCGTTAATTTAAAAAAAAAATAAAAAAAGAACCGGATGGGCCTCGCTCTGCTGTAGACTTTGGGGTGAAGTGCGGCTCTTCATAGGATAGGTCATTATAATGGATTTGTTAAATTTGAATTCAATGATAGGTATCATTGTATACGAAAAACGATTCTGAACGGAGATGATATGTTTGTCTAGAATATAATACAATGTTATTTATAAATATTGTAATAAGTATATTAAAACGAAAAATTAAAACGATTTATATATTTATATATAAATATTTATATTTATATTTATATTTATATTTATTTTAATTAATTAATTTATTTTAAAACGAAAAATTTAGAAAAATCGAAAATTTAAATTGTCTATAAATATGTCAAAATACATTGAAAACTTAACCATGTATAGAAAACGTCAATATAAAGATTTGGTGAAAATTTCAAGTTTTTGCGATTTTTGGTTTTTGAGCATTTTAAAAAAACCGATATAATTTGTCAGTCTAGAATATTATAGATTATATTATATTTTATATGTTATTTTATGTCAATATTCGCTGTTCAAACGATTATAAAATAAAATTGTGCATATGGATTTGAATAATTTTTGAATGACATTAAGAACTACTTCTGTGGAATCTTCTATTAAATTTTCAAATATTTTGTAGGAGCCAAATTTTTTTTATCACCGATTATAAAAATAAAATGTAAAAAAATCGAATATTTTAAATGCCTATAAGTGGCTTAAAAATCAATTTAATATTTTGAAAAAAATATGACATAAAGGAAATGCCAATCTTAACAGCTGGTAGAAATTTCAAAAATCTACGACTTATACTTTTTGAATTATAACAAATATTAAAAATCGTTTGAGAATAAATCGCTATTTTATGCAATTTCGTAAATATTTAAATTTCAAACAGTCATAAAATTTTTTTCTCTAAGTCCGGTATACATTTTTTTAAAGATTTTTGAAAAGTAGCTTATAGATAACCTAGTGTTAAAATTTTGAACCTTTAGTATGAACAGAAAAAATTTTATGAATTTTTATCTACAAAATAACTTGCAAATTTTCGCAATTTTTACATATTTCGTATAAATTGGAACTTTGAGCACTTATAAAAAAAAATTGTGACTTACGATTTTAGATTTTTTTTTATCAGTTAAGGAACAACTTATAAGAAACCTTGTATTAAATTTTCAAGATTTTCTGGCCGGCCAAAAAAATTTTATCGTTATTTAAAAAAAAAATACTTAAAAATATTGAAAATTTCAATTGTCTATTAATAGCTCAATAAAAGTCAAAATACTTTGAAAATTTTAACGGTGTATAGAGAACGCTAATCTTAACATTTGGTGAAAATTTCAAGTATTTACATCGATTAGTTTTTGAGTTATAGCAAAATAAAAAATTTGATTTTGTCGAAAACTGGTTTTGCGTAAAAACTCCCGTTTTTCCCTTATTTTTTTAGGGTTTTTCCCGTCGCATTTAAAAAATATTGAAAATTTTTTACTTTTGACCCCCTAAAGTACCAAATAGATTCACTTTTCTTTCAGAAAAGTTGCTACATAAGGCAATCGAAGCATTTTTACTGCCCCAAATCGTGTCGACAGACACAAAAAAAAAAAAAAAAACACACATCATTGTAAAATCAATACATTCTTCACGCCGTTCAGAATCTAAAAAATTTATACTAATATTACTAATAGCAATTGCGTCTTTATTTTTTTATCAATTACCCTATAAATATAATCTATATATAGTTATGTACTACATATAATGACAAGGACGGCAAAGACATAAAATGTGGTACTTCATTGCAGACTCGTATGCAATATGGAATTTTTTAGATTCTGAACGGAGTGATGGAATCTATTGGTTTTACAATGATGTGTTTTTTTTTTTTTTGTGTCTGACGACACATTTTTTGGCAGTAAAAAAAAAAACACACATCATTGTAAAACCAATAGATTCCATCGCTCCGTTCAGAATCTAAAACTATAAATAGATATAACATTATAATACATAATTACAAGTACAAAAATAGAATAAAACTAAAATTAAAAATTAAAATATATCAGACGTGTTCAAACTTTGGTTCCCGAGAGGACATAACACATTTTTAAAATCGTGAGACTTTTTTTTTTGTGTCGTGAAGAAATATTTATTTTCATGTTAAGAAACTTGTAATAATAGGAATATTTTGAATATTTTTTAATTAAAATAAATAAATGTAACCATTAAAACAATAATAATACATTAAAAAGTTATAATTAAAGTACATACATATTACTACTGTACTTTACTGGTACTATCGGTACTGAGTACAGACCGCACGGCATTTTTTTATATCCAGACATGATTTTGTTGGAAGCATAGTTCACCGAGTGGACCAGTGCCCACCCGGCCCCTTTTGTAAACACGCCTAAGAAATACGTTCATATTTATTTTCTGTTGTGATCAATTACCATATACTAAATATATTGTTTTTAAGAAATTCTTATGAATAATTTATTAAATTTTAAATGTATTACTTGTAATTGTAAATCTCATGTATATTAAATTAATTGAATTTAAAATCATTTTTAATTTATTCCTGTCAGTATAGTTTTTCTGACAGTTAGAATGGATACAGTCCTTAGTATTAATTAATGTATATGCGTCATTATTAAATATTTCTGTTTTCACTATTACTTTTAAAAATGCCACAAATGAACTTACCGTAATGATTAAATTCGTATGTATATGTTATAAATAGAAGTTGAACCATCCAAATATCATACGATGCCTATGGTGGGATTATGCAGATTCCGAATTAAAAATTGGACTGGAATTAGCTACAGGTGGAGATTTGAGACGGATTATTCGTGAGCATTACGACAATTTTTGTCTAATTGATGAACCAATCATCTGGTCCTGCGCTGTCCAATTGTCCAGTGCTCTCTATCACATGTACGAATTGAGAATTATGCACAGAGGTATGTTCAAACTATTAACTAATACGTAAAAAAATTAAAAATATATTTATTAAATAAACTTTAAACGTTATTTATAAAAAAAATAAGAATAGTAATGTAAATAGTATGTAATAGTAAGTAGTGAATAGTAAATATTCCTTGTGGGAGTGTATCGGGATGATATATAGTTTACTTATTTTATAATGAACCTAAATCAAGCCTAAATCAACATCAATTAAACCTAAACTTTACATAGCAAATAATAATTAATTTTTTTTTGTATTTAAGAATTAAAATAAAACATCTCATGTTATTGTTCGCACTCAAAATTTTCATAATTTCTTATGTTCATTAGTACTGCAATGATTTTAATATTATAATTAAACTGTTATATTCTAAACCACTGTATACTCAGAGTAGGATTTCCTCCAAGGTATACAAGATAGTTACTTAATTATTTTCTTAGAATTGCAAATTTTAAGTATACACGAAAGAAAAAACTAACACTGAAATTTATAATCATTATGTTTACTGTAAAATAATTTTATAATTTATAATTATTATAAAATGTTTTTTTGTACATATAATGAAGTTTTTAGTACCTAGATGAAACTTTTACGATTTTGAATTTCTTTAATATTGGATATGGTAAAGAAATAGAAATATATATAAACATTTTATAATGGAATTACTTAGTATCGTATACCAACTTACCATTTTGAATAGGTAGAATAATAATTATTAGAATTATTCTAAAGTTTGTCTAAAAACTTTAGTATTTCGTATCTAAATTAATAGTATATATATTTATGTGTTCGTATGAAATAAAAATAGTAAATATCATAAATAAATAAATAGTCTATTCATTTATACATTAATTTACGATTATTAACCATTTAATAATTTTAATTAAATTTTTTATTATTTTATTAGTAAATATCATGTTTTTTTTTTTTTTATATATAAATAAATCGTATTCGTTGCTATAGTGCTTTAGTTGCAAACGCCTAACTGCATACATAAAAACTGATGTATATACATATAACTTATACGATAGTTTGACATGAAATATTTTGTGTTTATTTTTAGTCTTATTCAAATGGGGTAGGAAAAATAAAATCTTCGCGAACAAAGCAAACAGATGAAAAAGGTAGATTATCTATTGAGCGTTTACATCTGTCAAAGTTTACTTATATTATACTGATATGATTCATATGCATTGTTATATCAAAAACGATCAGTTTAGTCTAAAAACATTGATATTTAGTACTCTAAGTAAAGAGTTTTTAAAGCTTTATAATACCATTTTTCGACACTATAAAAATACAATTAGATATTTACATAAATTAAAATGCAGATGCTTATTGTACGATAAGTATATATATGATTAGGAAGTATGTTCATTGATGTGTTTTCAAAGCCAAAATATTTCCAGTATATAATACCAACTAGGTATTTATAAACTTGACGTACATATTAGGCATCTTTGGTTTTGAAAACACATCAATGGACATTAGGGTGGCCCTTAAAAATTAAAGTCATTTTCTTTGTAGGGACGACCCCGTATTTTGTTCCATATAGAAAAAAAAAATTAGTGATCATTTGATCACAATCAAGAAATTCTTTCCCGAGGCGCAGGGGGGTTGAAATTTGCGTGATGGGGCTATTTTTGTACATATTTCATAATTATCTGTAATATCTACTTAATTTTAATATTTACGTTAAAAATAGATAAAATATTATTTATAACATATAAAATTATCTAAATAAGTTATATATGAGATTTTTTCATTAAATTAGTATTTTCGTGGATAAATATTATATTATAGTTATAATTATTGTTCTCAAAAAATAATGATTTTATAAATATAATTTGTTTTATTTCCAGGATTTTTAATGAATATAAATTGTAACTTTTATAATTTGGCATGTATTATTGTATTTTTAAAGAAAAAACATCATTTGCTACAATATAAATTTAAAAACTACACAATTATTGTTGTAATTTTCATTTTTTTTCCACATTGAATGATCCAAATACATAAAATCTGTTGAAATATTGAATTTATTGAAAAAATGTTGTGATTCAATACTTATAAATTGTTCCAGTCCATTTTCTGTGTAGTTTTTTACAATTTTGGGATTCATTGGAAATTTTTTGAATGTGTCATTTATGTCATTATTTAACTGAATAGCTTCCACCATTTTTTTCTTAGTAAACGTTGATACTTTGTCGTTGAAAAATGATAGTGCTGCAGTTGTGATGCCAAATACCACAAGTGATTACAAAATGTAATTAAAGTAATACGGCTTATATCTTTATCAATATTTTTATACTCTAAAAGGTCTTTTAAAAATTGGAAATCATTGTGAGGTGCTTCGATGGGATTTGAACAGCGGATCCATGCTTTAATATAAAAATGTATTAGGAATACACAAATTTCACGAAGTCCAATTTCCTCTTCCTTTTTTAGATTGAATTTATTTCGAAATAAAAATATTTTAATACAGTAAATAGCCTTCGCCATCCATCTAGCATGATTAAATGCTCCGGGAACACGAAAAAATATACCTCTTGGAGGTATACCATCAAGAGAGATAACTGTAAGCTCTAAGAGTTCTCGGTAATCTTCCTTTGGATGATGTTCTTTCAAACTTTCCATTAAAAATTTCAACTTTTCCTCTCCTTTTTTATTTATTTTTTCACGAATTATGGTATCATTAATACCAGTTGCGAAGTTTAATTTATTTATTTGGGACCACGTTTGCTGAAATCGTTTGAAAAGAGAAACATTTGGCCCTGATGATGTCTCCATTTTTAAATCAAAAATACTTTTTAAAATTATTTCATAGATATGATGTCTACATGGTTAGTATAAAATATCTCTTCCTATCATTGTTCTAATATAATACATGCTCCTTGATATCGTCCTGTATTTGAAGCTGTTGTATCACAAGCTAGTGCTTGAACTTTATCAGTGATATTCCATTCTTCTAATATTTGATATACAGCATGAGCTTGATTATGCCCAATTCCAGAAGTTATTTTTGGAACGCCAAGAAGTTTTTTCAGTTTCTGAACAGTAATAACAATTGGTAATCTATCTACGTTTTACTTACTTGTCAACACAGGTAGTAATTTCCCATCCCAGTGAACAGTTAATCCATTAAAATTTGTATTTTCAAACTCAATTTTGAGATTTGAGGCATATTATTTTCGCAAACGCTCTCGGCAACGATTAATTGAGGTTCGATTAATAATCAATTCATTTATATTATGATTAAGTGCTTCGGAAACTACTGTTATAATGTGCACAGCATTCCTTTCACTTACTTTGCATCGGTCCAAAGTTACTAATTTCGTTGTTATTATATTTCTTCTGGCTTCATTATAATTAAAAGCGAAGTCAATATCCATTGGTTCACCAATGTTTGGTTTTTGAAACACTGTTAACAACACAGATATATACAATGTATATGTATATACACCATAGGTGTATTGATAATACGGTTAAAGATATAGATATAGTTTCTATAGCCGTGATTTATAAAAAAATAAAAAATAAATAAATTGAAATATAATACAATAGTATGCAATTTCGTAAAAATTAAAATTTCAAACAGTTATAAAACAGTCAAAAAATTTTTTCCTCCAAGTCCGGTACAAATTTTTTTAAAGATTTTTGAAGAGTATAGCTTATATATAACCTAGTGTTAAAATTTTGAACCTTTAGTATTAACAGAAAAAATTTTATGATTAATAAATTATCGTGATTTTTACACATTTTATACAAATTTGAGCATTAAGGGCTTATAAAAAAAATTTGAGTAAATCGATCACCGATATTTTTTAGTTACGATAAGTTTAATTTATCATTAACCTTGTATTAAATTTTCAAGAGTTTTCGGTCAACCAATTAAATTTTATAGATGTTTAAAAACAAAAATTTTACAAAAATCGAAAATTTAAATTGTCTATAAATAAGTCAAAATATGTGAAAATACTTTGAAAACTTAACCATGTATAGAGAACGCTAATATAAAGATTTGGTGAATATTTCATGTTGCTGCGGTTTTTCGTTTTTGAGTTAGAGCATTTTAAAAAAATGTAATTTGTAAAAACTTGATTTTGCGTAAAATTTCCCGTTTTTTCGTAATTTTTTTATTGTTTTTTCCGATTTTTTTAAAAATTATTGAAAAAGTTGGATTTTTGACTTGCCAAAGTACCATCTACATTCACTTTCCTTTCAGAAAAGTTGCTGCTTAAGCAAATCGAAGCATTTTTACTGCCAAAAAAGGTGTCGTCAGACACAAAAAAAAACTCACATCATTGTAAAACCAATAGATTCTATCACTCCGTTCAGAATCTAAAAAATAAAATTTTCATTTCATACAACTTCAAGAACTGGGTTTTAAAATAACTCAATTCAAAACTAGTAAATATATATATATATATATATATTACGTATAAAATACAATAATATATACATACCTATTTAAAATATTGAAAATTAGTGTTGTAAATTATTTAAATGTAATATTTATATACTTTTTATACTATATTAAATGGAATTAACTATTTACGTATATTTAAAATTGTGTTTGAAATACATTATTAATGTACCGACTACCTCTTCATAACAATAGTGACAAAATATTATTTATATACATTAAGGTAAATTCTAAATACATACCCTGAATGACTTGATCCACTTCACATCGATTATTTCTTGTTTCTTCTTGTAGTTTTCGTAATAAAATTTTTTTCTCTTTTTCATACGTTAAATTATCTCTGCCGATTAAACAACCTACACGTCCTTTTTTTCTTTGGTTTAATAAAAATTGTCTGTCTCCTTCAATAAAGATCATATTCAAAGCTTCTGCATGCGCAATATCAAAAATATCGTCGAATTTGTCAATGAATGTTTTTTTTTTTTCTGTAAATCTGTATTTCGGTTACTCGATTTTTGTAAAGCATTCCATTCATCATATAAAGCCTCTAATTTTTCTATACCACGTTGGAATTTTCGTTTAGGAATTCTTGCTTCTTCCCAAAATACCTCAATTTCTTTTATTACCAAGTTAGAACTAGATCGTAGATCAAATTTTACCTTTCGTAAGTTATGAAATAATATTTCAAGGACCTGTCTTTCTACATGATTGATTAAAAATATTTTGTCACAATTTCTTGTATCCATATTTATTTTTATAATAAATATATAATATAAATTTTCACTATAAATTAATTATGATTAAAATATATAATAATTATAATATAATAATATATTATAAATTAATATAATAGGTATTGCATGTGACGTGCTCAAATAAATAAATATAAATATAAATAAAAAAATATAAATATAAATAATAAATATTTGACGTTCATTCATTCACACCATTCCAACGGACAAGAACGAACCGGCACCGGCACGTCAAACAAAAGTTTTCGATAAACGTTGACGTTCCGTGCCGTTGACGGTACGTGACGGTGCCGGTGTATATGAACATTGTGATATAAATACATGGTAAGATATTTTGACGTGACGTTGCCGGTCTGTGATGTGACGGTGACGTTCCGTATAGTGTGAATCGACCTTTAAGGAGCTTTTTGATCGTGACTGCCAAGTGTGAATTAAATACAATCAGTAAACAGTGAACATCTATGTGTCGTCAAGATTTTCAAAATTTAGAATTTAGAACTATTTTAAAATAGTATAATAATTAAAAAATTATTATTATATGTTTATTAAATGTGGATAGAGTGTAGAATATTCTCCTTCCTCCTGACGAGTTCGGACCAATGAGTGAACCCAAAACCATCTTCTTCGTTTACCGTCTTTTTTTTCTCTTTCTTCCTCTTCGTCAAGAATTAATGCAATTTTCATTAAAGTACGTGTTTAAAACGCCATCCTAAAAAGAAATCAGTGTCTGGTGGCAGAGACGAAACTGACAAGAATTGATTGTCTGTGACCGAACAGAGACCGCTAATGTGAATTCTAATCATAATCCATGGCCGTGATCTAAGGTCCGTTACCCCAGTACCACCAAATTATATAATTAACTCCAAAATTATCTTATTGATTGTTATTTCATTTGTACAGATTTGTAATCGAAATTAGAATATTTGTACACCTCCCAAAACTCGGGAAAATCAATTTTTCCGTGGCGGTACTGGTGTAGCCGTTACCCCAGTACCGCCATCAGCTTATATTGGTCCTATCGATTTCGGACTTGTATAGACGATTGTTATTTCATTTGTACAAATTTGTAATCGTGATTTGAACATTTGTACACCTACCAAAACTCGGGAAAATCGATTTTTCCGTGGCGGTACTGGTGTAACCGTTACCCCAGTACCGCCATCGGCTTATATTGGTCCTATCGACTCCGGACTTGTACAGACGATTGTTATTTCATTTGTACAAATTTGTAATCGCGATTTGAACATTTGTACACCTCTTATAACTCTGAAAAATCAATTTTTCCCTGGCAGTATAATTTGAATATTTGTTTTAACTGTAAAGTTTTGAAATTATATGCCAATGATAACGCGACGATATACGATAGGACAGACATTACGACGGCCGTGTCATTACCAATATTATATTCCAGTAGTCAGAGTGACAGCATACGACAGAGTGATTATACGTTCCAATCGTCCTGTATGTCAAGATTATACGGGATTGCCCCGTATTTCAACTTTATGTCCCGTTGTCTCGACATAGGACGCATTTCCTACTGTTTTTTCATGTCCGTCCCGTATTAATCCCTTACTGCTAACGTATAAATTTTTGAAAATTTATTTTTAATAGAAATAATTATATCTATGATATTTATTTTTTTTTTTATTAAGAATAAAGGCTTCGACATCTAAGGTCATTAGCTTATACAGTGTTACATTAACTTAATAATTAATAATAACGGTGATTATGTGTGTAAATTTAGCTATGCCTATTATGTATAACGTATATAGTGTTTATGCCAGTGTGTAGATCTAGATATTTTTGATAACGTATAATTTTGATCGTATTTTACGAACTTCATCGGGAAGCCACAGGCTATGACAATAGCGGCCTTCTGGAATTCCCAAATGCTGTCGGATTATACAGCTTGAATACATATTTAATAATATAAATAGTTTATGCTTAAAACTAATATAAATTTATAACTGGACTAAGAAAATTAAACTGTTTCATCAAGCATTGGATGGTTGTAACGTTTATATATTTTCTATTATTTGACAAAATCAAAGGAGTTTATAGCGCTTATATAGTTTATATAGTAAATAGTGCTATATTAATTGAAAAATTGATTTTTCCGAGTTTTGGTAGGTGTACAAATGTTCAAATCACGATTACAAATCTGTACAAATGAAATAACAATTGTCTGTACCAGTCCGGAGTCGATAGGACCAATATAAGCCGATGGCGGTACTGGGGTAACGGTTACACCAGTACCGCCAAGGAAAAATTGATTTTCCCGAGTTTTGGGAGGTGTACAAATGTTCTAATTTCGATTACAAATCTGTACAAGTGAAATAACAATCAATAGGATAATTTTGGAGTTAATTATATAATTTGGTGGTACTGGGGTAACGGACCTCGTGATCTGGACCGCTGGTGTAAAATAGGCCTTTAGATAATATTGTGTATATCTGAGTGCAGATAATATACTTTATCTAATATTAAATTGAACATTATGTGTACAATATGATTTTAATAATTGCAATCATAGCGTGTAAGCCATACTAATTAGGCCTGATTTAGTGCTCGACCGACGGTCAGCGCGTATCATGCGCTGATCATCAGTCGTCACCGAGCGTTTAGTGCTTAGCCGACGGCAAATTCGATCGGTTGTCGTACGTTAACATAAAATTATAAATAAAATGTAAATAAAAAGAATATCATATACGGGAATATCCGTGTACGCGCGTCGATCGTCAGCGTGGAAAATAAACGCTAGCATTAACTAGCCTAGCATTAACCTAGCATTTACTAAAATAACACGTCGGTCGACTCGACCGACGTACGCCCGACGGACGCGCTCGACCGACGGTCCCCGTCAGCGCGACGTAGCTGTACGCGCGTAGCAACTTATCAGCGCTGCACTGTAGTTGTTCATATCCATTCATTGATTTAGCTACGTTCGACGACGTCAGCGCTGACCGTCGGTCGAGCACTAAATCAGGCCTAAATATATCGGTAAAATCAATATTTTATAAAATATATTTAAAAATTATATAATGCAATTTATTCACAAAAATACTAATTTAATGAAAAAATCTCATATATAACATTATTTAGATAATTTTATATGTTATAAATAATATTCTATCTATTTTCAACGTAAGTATTAAAATTAAGTAGATATTACAGATAATTATGAAATAAGTACAAAAATACCCCCATCAAGTAAATTTCAACCCCTCTGCGCCTCGGGAAAGAATTTCTTGATCGTGTTCAAACTATCACAAATTTATTTTTTTACTATATGGAACGGGGGCGTCCCTATAAAAGTTTTGAAAAAAAAATTGACCTATATATATAAGGGTCACCCTAATGGACATATTACTTAAAAATTGTTTGTATTTATTATAGAGGCGTGATTGATATGAAGCCGAATCAGTTAAATATAGTGTTTAATGAGTTTTGAAATGATAATTTTAACATTTTATTCCTTAAACAATTTATGGCTACAAGTAAAAAGTATTGTCCTTATATTTCTATATAACTACCTTCTATAAAATTACAAAATAATAAATAGTTTGTTATGATCTGCATTTATTTTTAAGAAGGTAGGTATATAGAAAAATCTAACAACAGTTTTCACTTGTGGTCTTAAATTTTTAAAGAAATATGTTAAGTGTTAAATGTTTAAAAACAAAATCATTTCAAAACTCTTTAGACAAAGTGATTTGGTTTCATATTAGTCACGCCTCTATAATAAATACAAACAAGTTTAGGTAAGACAAATGAAAAACATTTAACACTTTATGTAATATATAAGTAACATTTTAATAAACGTCATAGCTGTCATTTTTATATTGACTACATTAAATTACTCCCTGATTAGGAAAAGTAAACACAAAAAAAAACCGTTATTTAGGTATATGTTTACGTAATTTTATAAAATGTAATATATTAATATGGTACATTTTATAAGTTATTTCACACACAACAATATTATTTCAATGAACCTATGAGTCGAATGTTTCAGGTTGGTAATAACCTGAATAATTTCGACTTTAATTTTGACAATAAAAAATAAACAAGGTCTATAAACTTATCAATAATAAAACTAATTACTAATAACTAAGTTATTATTACAAACAATATAGTGTTTATTCACTTGTTATTAAATACATAGAAAAATAATTATTAAAATACTTATCCATAACGTAATTTTAACTTTTGTTAGAAGACTTAGATGGAAATTGAAACAAATTTTCGAGTGACGGCGAATTTAATTTATGCGCAAAAAAATTTAAAATTTTGCAATTTGACAAATGAATACTTTTTTGTTGTTAACTATTCTTTTTTATATTTTATCATCCACGCCTATAGACATCAAGCCAGCCAACATTTTTGTGTACGGATTGGATGAGGAAAAGCATTTAATGTACGAACGTTGGAAAAGAGTGAAGATCAAGTTGGGTGACTTTGGGTTCAGCAAAGTCATAATGGACGGTCAGGATATGATGTGTCGGTCTGTGTTGGGATCTCCGCTTTATATGAGCCCTGAGAGAATGTTACACCAGAAGTATTATTTCGACAGCGATATATGGTCAATGGCATGCGTTGTATACGAGGTACGTATACTAAAAAGACTGAATTTATGGTATTTTTTTTATTTTTTTTTTTTTTGAGGCAATTGACTGGTTAGCATGATTTATGAACAGAGTTATAACTAAATGATGGATGTTCATGCTCTAAATAATTGTAATATATTTTTTGTAAAGTTTTGTAAAATATGCACGATAAGACGTCCCTATTGCAATAAAAAAAGTAAAAACATCAAAATGTGTAATGAAATAGTAAATAATACTTATTTAAACTGTAGAAAACTTAAAATCAAAATAATATGGATGAATTACAACAAAAAAAAAAACTTAAAATTTTAAATTGATGTAAAATGCTTTTCCATTTACCTACTTGTGTTATTACTATCTGCATTATACTGAATAAACATTGTTTTCAAAATATTTTGGAAGTTTTAGATTAAGATGACGTTACATACTCATTTCTTAGACCTCGTGTATATTGGTGAGCGGCGAACGGCGAGCGACGAGTGGCGCGTCGGCGATAATGAGCGGCGAGCGGCAGAGTGTGTATATTGGCTCATCCAAGAGCGGCGAGCGTCTTGGCATAAAATATAAATGCATTTCGTATTTTAGTGTCATTCCGATTTTATACTCCAAGTTATAATCATGTCGGTAAATCGTCTGTCAATTTTGTTAGATAACCCAATTTTACGAAATAAAATTTTGAAAAAAAAAAAAGGGTTGGTATTCATCCCATTAATCGTCGCAGATTAGTGTATAGTGAGTATTCTGATTTGCGAAAATCACCGAATAAATTTTTTGAGTATTTACGGATATCAGTACATACTTACGATTTTATATTGATCAAAATAAATCATCGTATAAGAAAGAAGACCTATACTGATAATTAAAGACCGGATTTAGTTGCACTAAAATAAGTCAAAATTGCAATGAAAATAATACAATAATTGCATAATAAAATCATATAATTGCTTCAAAAAAAGTACAAATTGCATTATAAAATGTATTAAATATATTATTTTTCTGAATTAAAATTTATAATTATGTACATCTCTAAATTGTGTTCCTTAAAATTATATCGTCGGTTATTTAAGATATATTTATATAAAGAAAATGATCTTTCAACATCCACACTGGTTATTGGCGCATATTTAAAACAATTCAAAAAAGATGGTGTTATGTTTGTATCTAAATTAACATTTAAATTACCTGCCATCACCTCAGAATAAGTTTTAATTGTTTTAAATCCATCATTTTTTTCTAATACATAAGTAAATTTATCTTTTATTATTTTTCCATGAGGACCGGGAATATTTATTAATATATTTTTAATTTCACTAAATATATTTAAACTATTGAGTAATTGGCTGTTTGATTCTTCTAAATTTGTGAGTTTTGTAGTTAAGTCGGATAAATGTAACTTTAAAAATGCCAATCCACATTTTACTACATTATTATTTACCAATGATTTTAATTTACCAACACTAATAGCATCATCATCTAAATTTTCTACTACATTTTTAATAGTTTCAAAATGATCTGCGTAAAACATTGCGGCATTTAACCAAGTCCCCCATCTGGTAATAACAGGTTCGGGAGGCAAAGGTACATCCGGCATTAATTCTCTGTATTTGTTGATTCTAGATGGAGCTTTTAAGAAGGCTTTTTTTCCTAAAATAAATTAAATAAATAAATTAAATGTTCGAAATTGTGAATATTTATAAATTAATACCATTGTTAATTAATTTATTAATATCTGGATATAATTCACGAATTTTTTCTAATACTCTGTTAACTGCATGTGCCAAACATGTTATATGAATTAAATTTGGATAAAATATTTTTAATGTCTTCGCTGCTTTCACCATATAAGTACCAGCATCACTTATAAAAAGTAACACTTTTTGTTCGATACCGGGAAATATTTTTAAAGAAGAATTTACAAATTGACATATAGTTTCATAATTAGTACCCACAAGTTCTTTACATGAAATTAAATATGATTTTCCTGGGCTTCCATCTAATTTACCAATTAATAAATTAGCAATACTCAAACCTAAATAATAATTTTTGCATAAATTTTTCTGTAATTTTTTACGTAGATTAATTATAAAAAAATATATGAAATATTTTACACAAACCTCTTGGATCGGTAGTTTCATCTACAATCAAGTAAACAAAATTATCTCCTATATCGCTAATTATTTTCTCTATTACATTTTTATAAATATTTGGAATATAATTTTTTCTTAGAGTGCTTTCATTTGGTATATTTTGTTTTGTGTATTTTTCCAAAAACTGTTTTAACACTGGATTACATAGTTTATGCATAGGAATATTTGCAGAAACAAATGCATAACACAAGTCTTCAAAATAATTGTTCGATTTTGGAGATGTACTCGTAATAAGTAGTTGTTTTTTATTATTATTTCTTTCTAACGCATTTTTATGCAAAACTGAAATTATGTATTAAAATTTAAAACCTTAATTTAAATAATTTTGTATGAATATATAATAGAACATAAGTATAAAATGCAAAATTTACCTGTTTCAGAATGATGATTTAAAAAATATTTTTTTTCTGATGAAACGTTTTTGTCACATACGAGGCAATAAATAATTTTACCATCTGTAGAAAAAATTTCTTTAGATTTGTTATATGGAGCAATCCAGGACGATATTTTATTTCTTAAACTTGATTTTACTTTAGGCATAATGGTTATAGTTAAAATATATGAAAATATAAGAACAAGCTAGTACAATTACACGAAAGCAACTGATACTAACAATTTAATAATTTTCTTTTTCAATATACAGACTATTTTAAAAACTGTAATCGTAACGGGTAGGTAATAAACTATTGATATCGATATCATTAATGACCTATGGAAGTCCATACCACCACGTATATCTATACTTATATTACACCTTTATACTTAAATAATCTAACCAATAATGAAAATCCACAATAATTTTATTATTTTTATATTATAAAATTAGTTAAGAAATATTGATTTGTACATTTAATAACGTAAAATATAAAAAATTGCAAAAAATTGCAAAAATTGCTAAAACATTGAAAATTGCAAAAATTGCAACATAAAATGAAATAGAAAGACTGCAATTTATACAAATCGTGTACATATTTGATCAGATTTGATTTATCTTTAATGCAAAAAAAGTTGTAATATCAATTAAATCCGGTCTTTACTGATAATAATCTGACAAGTGAACTAGTCAATAACAAGTCAATAACAGAAATCCATTGAACACATATTATTATTATTTGGGAAACTGAGTACAATTCTTTAAATAGCAAATTAAACGTTTTGATGTTCATCCCCAGGACAGAAATTAAATAACCGAGACTATTTTTACATTGGATATAAAATATTATAAATGTAATAAATATTTCGCATGAGCGGCGAGCGGCAAAATTCAAACATGTTTGATTTGTGACGCGCCGCGCCGCTACCGCTCGCCGCTCGTCGCTCACCAATGTACACGAGGCCTAACCTCTAAGAACATGTATTCGGAGAATAACTCTTATTTGGACTGCAGTTATCCCACATAAACCAAATTCTTAGTAGATAGTATTATTGAAGTCCGTGACATGTATTTATAGACTAATTTATATTTTATCTTTATCGATAACACTTATTCAATTAAGATATATTTTCAAAAATAGCAATTGAAATAGACAATAATTCATAGTTAAATATCCAGTCAAATCTAAAGATACCTAACATGCATAACTATGCACCAATAAAATATAAACCATAAAAATTGATTGAAATATGCAAATGTATGCAATATAACAAATTTACTTTCATATTCTATAGGTCACACAACTAATTTATATCCTACTCTGCCACTTTTATTATCAAAGGAAATTAATATGCTAATGCATGAATATCCGCTCTTTAGTTATAACATTAATGTGTTTGTAGGGATTTTTGACAGTGAATTATTTATAAGTAGATATAAATGGTATGCAACTTCAAAAGAATAACCAAATGATTTCATACGTATAGAATAATTTATTTCGACGCATCGTTAAAAATGGGCTGGTACCGAATTGGTTCCCGATCCTCAAACTCACATGTCGAATTGATTCCGTTTGATAAAGGTTTTTAATTTAGTTAAACCGAATTGGTTGCTGTTTAATTATGCATATTTTCCTTCTCAATTTCACAGGCTTGGAACTGTCAACTATAGAGTAGGCTTGGTTAAAAATGTGAATTAATGTGTGTTAAAAAATATATATAATATTTATAATTTTTAAAGTCATTGATTTGGAAGTCAACTAGTCTTCACTTAGGTTAGATGTATAAAATACAAATAATAAAATATAATAAATACAATTTTAGATCGTTGATTTTCAAATTTGAAGCAAGCTTTCTTCAAATATTCAATTCGCGTAATGTACTCAGTCATACAGCTTTCCAAGTATTTGTTATTTCTTTCCTGTTTGCTTGTAAGTTTCCTTGTATTATGACTTTGAAATTTAATATAATTTAATGTTTAAATGCTATTTAAAATGTCCATAAAATAAAATATATTAGGATGGGCACTTATAAATTCTTTATTCAGCTTTTTGTGGAACGATTCATAACAATTTGTTGTTCTATCAATATTTTTATTAAATCTAGACTACATTTTTAGCGGAAAGGAACTGTCATTTTATATACCATGAATGTAGTCAAAGAACTGATCCAATTTTGGATAGCAAGGTTTTATGACCATCAAATCATTATTAAAACAGTCTTCTACGTCATCGGGTGATAATAAAGATAAAGATTGTCAAAAAAATAGTTTCATAAGTTGTCCGATTTCTGAAACATTATATTTATACTAATTTAAAACCTACTAAATATTAAAAATTAAAATTTTATCTATTTGAAAATAAACGGAAATCAATTCAGTTAAATTTAGTAAAATATTTTTTTAAACGGGAACCAATTTTGCTAGACTTTATAAAATACTTTTTTCAAACGGGAACTAATTCGGCCAAATAGGAACCAATTTGGTTCCACCTCGAAAATTATAGTTGTAGTTTATGCCGAGGGAGTGCAAAAAAATTAATAAAAATGTTTCCAAATTCAGTAAAATGCTAGATTGTACAATATTATATTTTTTACTCTATGAAAAATCAATTTGACAACTATTCTCAACAGTGATTAGTTCAGTATAAATATAATCTTCATTTACGTAAATATAAAAAATCTCAATACCACATTTTCAATTACAGTAAAAACCGTTTATATAATAACCAACAGTTATTTTAACTAAAATGTTGAAAATAAATTTAAAATATCTATATTTATTAATATTAACAATCAAAAACCACAATTAAATCAAAACAATTAAAATTCATTAGCATCATATTTATATGATCAGTGGCGGCGCGAAGTTTATTTTCCAATGAAGCAATTACGTGTATCGAGTAATATCTCAAGTAATTTAAACAAACAAAATAATATATAAAAATAATTTTTGTCAAATGTAGAAATTATGAATTAAACTTTTTTGTCACTCAACACTATCTATCCACCAAATTTCAGTCATGAAGAAGCTACTTCAAAAAACCCGTATCGCGCCACTACTGTATATGATTATAGTATATTGTATATAGTATGTATGTTTATATAACATATATTATATTTCACTGGACGACAATTAGTTTTTTTCTTAAAAAAATCAATGTATAATATGATATGATGCTATTATTAAAAGTAAATTCTAATGCTAATAGTAAAAGTAAACATCGGTATTATGATAATATATTGAATTATAATACAATATATGGATATTAGAAAAAGACGTTATAAAAGACAAAAAGAAGAGTTCTTAAAGTAGTGCTCTACAGTTTTAAAAAAAGTATCACAATTCAAATATTTGGGTATAATGATCACACAATCAAATAATATGGAATATGAGATACTAAAATGGATTATTGTTATGGATGTAACTGTTATTTCGTCTAGTGTAACCTATTTATATCAAGAAAATGTTTAAAGAAGCTAAAAGTTCAGCTATACATATACTAATAAAATCTATGGTATTAAATGCAATGTTAAGATTGAGGATTTTTATGATAAAAATTTAAACGAGGAAGTGGGTGGCATAAAATACATAACAAGGAGCTATGTGACTTGTATAACATATATTATAAATAAAATAAATAAATTACACAACGGATATAGCAAATGAGATAAAAAGAAAAATACTGGAATGAGTAGGTTACGCGTGGGGAAAACCTGAAGACTTGATAAAGATGGTTGTACTAGGAAAAAACCTCTTGGAAAACCCTGAATGCGATAGGAGGATTGAGTCAAGAGGGATGAAGTAATCTTCTACTCGGATGAAAACTGGCACATGTTAGCGCAAGATTGTGATTTATGGAAATAGTTGGATATGTAGCCTGATAGGCCGTAAATAAAAATAAAAAAAAGAACCGGATGGGCCTCGCTCTGCTGTACACTTGGGGGTGAAGTGCGACTCTTCATAGGATAGGTCATTATAATGGATTTGTTAAATTTGAATTCAATGATAGGTATCATTGTATACGAAGAACGATTCTGAACGGAGATGATATGTTTGACTAGAATATAATACAATGTTATTTATAAATATTGTAATAAGTATATTTTATTTTGAAACGAAAAATTTAGAAAAATCGAAAATTTAAATTGTCTACAAATAAGTCAAAATACATCAAAACACTTTGAAAACATAACCATGTATAGAGAACGTCAATATAAAGATATGGTGAATATTTCAAGTTGTTGCGGTTTTTCGTTTTTGAGTTAGAACATTTAAAAAAAACCGATATCATTTGTCAGTCTAGAATATTATACATTATATTATATTTTACATGTAATTTTATGTCAATATTCGCTGTTCAAACGCTTATAAAAAAAAAATTGTGCCTATGGATTTTAATAATTTTTTGATGACATTAAGAACTACTTCTGTGGAATCTTCTATTAAATTTTCAAGTATTTTGTAGAAGCCAAATTTTTTTTATCACCGATTATAAAAATAAAATGTGAAAAAATCGAATATTTGAAATGCCTATAAGTGGCACTAAAGTCAATATAATATTTTGAAAAAAATATGACATAAAGGAAATGCCAATTTTAACAGTTGGTAGAAATTTCAAAAATCTGCGACTTATACTTTTTGAATTATAACAAATATTTAAAATCGTTCGAGAATAAATCGTTATTTTATGCAATTTCGTAAATATTTAAATTTCAAACAGTCATAAAATTTTTTCCTCTAAGTACAGTATAAATTTTTTTAATGATTTTTGAAGAGTAGCTTATAGATAACCTAGTGTTAAAATTTTGAACCTTAAGTATGAACAGAAAAAATGTTATCAATTTTTATCTACAAAATAACTTGCAAATTTTCGCAATTTTTACATATTTCGTATAAATTGGAACTTTGAGCACTTATAAAAAAAAATTGTGACTTACGATTTTAGATTTTTTTTTATCAGTTAAGGAACAACTTATAAGAAACCTTGCATTAAATTTTCAAGATTTTCTGGCCGGCCAAAAAAATTTTATCGTTATTTAAAAAAAAAATACTTAAAAATATTGAAAATTTCAATTGTCTATTAATAGCTCAATAAAAGTCAAAATACTTTGAAAATTTTAACGGTGTATAGAGAACGCTAATCTTAACATTTGGTGAAAATTTCAAGTATTTACATCGATTAGTTTTTGAGTTATAGCAAAATAAAAAATTTGATTTTGTCGAAAACTGGTTTTGCGTAAAAACTCCCGTTTTTCCCTTATTTTTTTAGGGTTTTTCCCGTCGCATTTAAAAAATATTGAAAATTTTTTACTTTTGACCCCCCAAAGTACCAACTAGATTCACTTTCCTTTTAGAAAAGTTGCTACATAAGCAAATCGAAGCATTTTTACTGCCAAAAAAGGTGTCGTCAGACACAAAAATAAAAAAAAAAAATAAAAAAAAAATAAAAACACACATCATTGTAAAACCAATAGATTCCATCACTCCGTTCAGAATCTAAAAATAATTTTTATTATTAGTATCTATACAAATTTATCGATCGTACATTACCTGTTTTTTTCCCACATAATTTAAAAAAAATCTCTTTTTTGTCAACTAATTGTGTTTCGTACAGTCTCTCGAAATACATTCAACTAGATGACAAAATATTTTTACTGAGTGATATTTGTGCAGACCGCATTTTTTAAAAAATGTACTGTTATGTATAATATGTAATGTATGAAAATTAATAAAAAGTAAGCATATTTAAAAATAAATTTTTATTAACTTTTTGTAAATTGTGTTTAAACTTACATTATTTAAAACTTTGTAATTTGATTAAATCTTCACTGAACTGTTGGATACATTTATTTTCTATATATTATTTTCTTTCTTGGGTTCTTCGGGCTTGTTATTTGATTATGAAATAATTTTTAATTCTATTATCGTAAGTACAAAATTACTATAGCCGACAATTATATGCCTTAAAAACCTATTAAAATATTGCAGTTATGCTCTAAAAATTACCAAAACATGGCCTTAGAATATACTCTAAAAAATCTGTTATAATTTCTAACATTTTATCTCTAAGAAATCCCAACATGATTAATATTATTTCATATGGCATCAATATCAGATATGTCAAAATCAATTTTTTAATAAACTGGCTGAATTAAACCACTTCAGATAGACATTTCTAAATAATAAATAAAAAATAAAAAAATAAAAATAAAATAAATTTTTTTTTTTTTAAAAACATGCTTTTCTTAATACTATTTATTACTAAAATTTAATGTACGAAAAAGTTGAAAATAAACTTACTTTTATAACAATTTCTTAATGAAACTTCAAGGTTATCAAGATATTACTAAAACTGTGTCTAAAATGTATTTGTTGCAAAATTTTTAAAATTTGTGAATTACAAAAAACGAAAAGCATGGGGCACTTATGATAACTCCTATGTAAAGTCACTCTACAACTGAATTATTAGATAAACTTTATGATAAATATTTTAAAGATTATTGATCATACTTCCAATTTTGTAAGAGATATTCTTGACTCATAGGAGCCCCATGCTTTTCGTTTTTTGTAATTCACAAATTTTAGAAAATCTTTTTAGAAAAAGACTTTCTGATATTCTAAAACTTCCTCTTGTATTATTAAAAATAAATACTTGAACGTAGTTTTTCAAATATTTTCTCAGATAATACTAAAAATCAAATATTATTTTCAAATACAATTTTTACAAATTTAATTTTAATTTATCTCATTAAAATAATAAATTAATTTATCAATTAGGTATATATTTATTTTATATTAATGAGATTTATCAACCATTTGCGCGTGCTGTATAAATAAATTTATGTATAAATAAAATCAACATTTATATGTATCTGTTATAAAAATTTACTGTACAAATCAATTTCAGACAATACCAGAATCCAATTTATAGTCTACAACATGATACACTATTATTACTATAATATATTACACTTTTCATATCAATTAACAATTTTAAAACAAAATTGAAAATTCGTTTTTTTTTAATATTCTAATTACATTTTAATTCTAATTTATAGCTAATGGTGGATATCGGGGGGGGGGGATGGTGGATCGCCCCCTCCCCCTTTGAGATATTTTTCAATAGTCCATATTATTACTTCTTGTTACTAGTTGAAACTTGTGTCTAGCAAAAAACCTTTTTAATTTTTTTTTTTTTTAGAACATTTCATTATTTTATGCCTGGTTACCTAAACAATTGATAAAAATAATTTAATAAGTTATGATAACGGTGCGATTAACAGTTAGATACTCTTTGGAGCATGATTATAATTTTTAGTATAGAATGGGGTTATGGACTTTTCTGTGGATTTTATATTCACCTCCTCCCCTCAGAATAAAGATATATCTGCCACTGTTTATAGTCTATAGACACTCCGAACTATTTTATTCGTTACAACCATGTAAGATATGAATTTATATTTAAAATTCTTTTACATTTTTATATGATTATAAGGTGAAACCCGTTATGAAATTTTTGAAGTATTTGAATGTATGAATACTTTTTTGAAGTATTTATATTCATACTTGAATAATTATTTTATCAAGTATTTAATTATGTATTATAAATACTTTTGAAAACCGATGTCGGTATCTGCATTTGAATACTTTTAAAAAGTGTAGTTAACGCTAGCTCAGGTTTATTTAATAAAATAATAAAACTTGATTAATATTATTTAACTTTTATTCACCTATCGAGCGGCTACGACGCGTACTTACATAGGTACGGTTATATTGCGACTGAACAATGGCCGATCGCTTGTCACCGACGACCGCTATTATATCAAAGTATCTTATCTAACATTTACCAATTATATAAAATATCTCGCGTATTCGCGTACGCAACATGGCCGCCCTCCTTGAAATATAAACAATATTTCAACAAAGTGAACAATAAGAATACAAATCGAATATCGATATAGAATAATTAATATACATTACAAATAGTTTATAAAAACAAAATAAAAGAGAATAAACAAAATATAGTAATAATAATTCGAAAAATCATAACAAACTAATACTATAATAATTGAACAAAATATAATTATTAATGTTACTAAATATAAATAAATGGAGGGTATGGTTTTGGCGAAAGGAATGAGGCTGGAGAAAAAGTTTTGGATTTTGCAGAATCGTATGAGCTTGTAGTAATCAATACATATTTTAGGAAAAGAGAAGAGCATTATATAACATACAAGAGTGGAAGAAATAGGTCGCAGATTGATTATTTTATGTGGAGGAGAGACAATATAAAAAGAGTAAAGGATTGTAAAGTAATTCCTGGAGAGTGTGTAATAACACAACATAGGTTGATGATAATGGAAGTATGGTGTAGTGGAAAAAAGATGAACAAAAGAAGGAATACAGGGAAGGAGATCAGAATTAGGTGGTGGAAATTAATAGGAAACAAAGAGAAGGAGTTTATAAAGAAATTAAAAGAAAAAGCTGTGTGGAATGTTGAGGGAGATATAAATGAGGTTTGGAGAAGGATGGTCACTTGTGTTAAGAACATAGCAAAAGAGGTTGTTGGTGAAACCAAAAGTAGTTTACCAGAAGACAAGGAAACGTGGTGGTGGGATGAGGAGATTCAGAGAGTAGTAGCGAGTAAGAAAAAGCAATTTAAGGTATGGCAGAAAAGTAGGAAGAGGGAAGATTGGATAGAGTATAAAAATGTATGTAAAATAGTGAAAAGTGCTGTAAGCAAAGCAAAGCTTAATAGGTATGATGAGTTATATGAGCGGCTAGGAACACAGGAAGGAGAAAAAGAAATTTATAGACTGGCGAAGGTCAGAGAAAAGCGATCCAAGGATTTCCAAGATGTTTGGTGTATAAAAAATGAGGATAAGAGAGTTTTAACAAATTATGAGGATGTGAAAAAAAGATGGAAAGAATATTTTGAGAAATTACTGAACGAGGAATATCCAAAAGAAGTTTTAGAGAGTATGTCATGGAATGAAGGATTGATTGGTCTAGTGGGCGAGGAGGAAGTGAGAGATGCGGTGAAGGCGATGAAAAAGAAAAAAGCGGTAGGACCAGATGGAGTACCTGTAGAGGTGTGGAAAATGTTAGGAGATGTAAGCATTGGGTGGTTGAAAAATCTTTTTAATAAGATACTGATAGAGGGAAAAATGCCAGAAGATTGGAGAAAGAGTTTTATTGTACCAATATTTAAAGGAAAAGGAGACATACAAGAATGTGGGAACTATAGAGGAATAAAGCTCATGAGTCATAGTATGAAGATCTGGGAAAAGATTATAGAGAAGAGGATAAGAAGTGAGACCTCGATATCAGGAAACCAGTTTGGTTTTATGCCAGGAAAATCGACAATGGAGCCATTATTTTGTGTTAGGCAATTAGTAGAGAAGTACAGAGAAAAGAATAAATAACTATGCATGGTGTTTATAGATTTAGAAAAGGCGTATGACAGGGTGCCAAGGGAAGTTTTAAGATGGGCATTAATGAGGAAAAATGTCCCAAAAATGTATGTTAATTTGATCCAGGATATGTATGAAGGGTCGAGTACTAGTGTCAAGAGTCGGTGTGGAGTATCAGAAGGTTTCAGTATAGGAGTAGGTGTGCACCAGGGGTCAGCTCTAAGCCCCTACCTGTTCTCAGTGGTAATGGATGAGGTTTCATAGGAGATACAGGGTGAGATACCATGGTGTATGATGTTTGGGATGACATAGTTCTGATAGGAGAAAACCTAGAAGTTGTCAATAATAGGTTAAATGAGTGGAGGTTAGCCCTCGAAGAAAAGGGATTGAGAATTAGTAGAAATAAAACTGAGTATATTGAGTATGATTTTGGACAAATAGACCAAGAAGTTGAAGGAATGAGGAGACAACTGACAATAGATGGTGATGTGATAGGTGAAGTTGAGAGCTTTAAATATTTAGGATCTTTTGTTCAAAAGGACGGGGGCTTTGACATTGATGTTAAACATAGGATTAAGTGCGGGTGGATGAAATGGAGAGAAGCATCGGGCGTGTTATGCGATAAGAGAATTCCAATTAGGCTGAAAGGTAAATTTTATAAAAGTGTAGTGAGACCAACTATGCTGTATGGTTCAGAGTATTGGGCGGTTAACAGGAGAATAGAACAAAGTATGAGTGTTGCGGAAACGAGAATGCTTAGATGGTTGAGTGGAGTGACAAGAGAAGATAGAATAAGGAATGAATATGTGAGAGGTAGTGTTGGTGTAGCGCCAATTGTGGACAAGATGAGAGAAAATAGGCTGAGATGGTTTCGGCATGTGATGAGGCAAGAGGAAACGAATGCAGTAAAAGTGGTTATGAAGATGGACGTGGGAAAAGAGGAAGAGGAAGACCAAAAAAGATATGGTTGGAGACTTTGGAGAATGACATGAGGGCTGTCGGTGTGTGCAGAGGAGATGTGATTGACCGAGTAAAGTGGAGGTGTAGGACAAGGGTGGCCGACCCCAAATAGTTGGGAGGAAGGCGAAGTAGAAGAAGAAGAAGACTAAATATAAATAAATAAACTATACACAAGAAAAAACTGTTTTTTTTTTTATTAATTTTGATTGTTTTCGAATGGTAGCGGACAAAGGAGACGGACTGCCCTTGTAATTTCCCCAAAGTTCGTTTTTACGGACGCCGACCGACCTACTCCGTCACTTCGCGCATGGATTTGGAGGACCCGACCGAGACGCCACTGCAAAGGGGGCAAATTTGTATCCCGTATTAACACGACAGATCCTACCTTTAACTTAGGCCCCTTCGATTGACTCCATTTTGCACGCTCCTGTAGTTGACCCAAATACTCTGTACTCCAGCGCTTCCAAAGTAATTGCGAATATTGTGTAACTCTCCTCCAACGCTCTATCGGAGTTACTGATATCATCGTTTCATCTTTTTCGGGTACCGAGGTAATAGCACCGCCAATTAAAAAGTGACCAGGCGTTAAGTAGGAAAGATCGGACGGGTCGGAGGACAAGGAAGTAATGGGACGAGAGTTCAAACATGCTTCAACCCGAGTCAGTACAGTACTCATCTCTTCGTATGTTAGACGAGATTCACCTAACACTTTATGTAACAAATTTTTCATTGACTTAACCGTCGCCTCCAACAGGCCGCCGAAATGTGGAGACCGTGGCGGTATTAACTTCCACTCAACCCCTTTTTCCGAGAGTGCTGTACAAATTGCGTTTTGGTGTTGATTAGATTGAAATAAATTGTATATCTCTCGAAGTTGTCTGCGGGCGCCAACGAAATTTGTCGCGTTGTCGAGTATATGACCGCACACCTTCCGCGACGGTCGAAAAACCGGTTTAATGTTGGTAAAAACGCCTTTGTTGTTAGATCGCTGACTAGCTCTATATGTATTGATTTAGTAGTAAAACACACAAATTTAGATATATAGCCTTTATCGCATGGCGCGTTTCGCCGTAAACTGAACTTTATCATTATCGGACCGCATCGCGAGAACGGCCGGCTGCATGTAATTCGATCGCGCGGTAAGTTACCCATTATTGGTTGTACTATTATCGGTTTTTGTTTATAAAGGTACGTCCATACTATGCCGCTGAATGCCATTTGGCACGGCTTGCTGGCAAAGCCAAACTGGCAAATTCAATAGCAATACGATTGTCCACATAGGTGTTGGCATTTAGTCATTTAATGTCGTTTATGTGGTGCCTACGTTTGTTTCTTTTCCAAGTTTTTTAAGTTTTCCATCTTTTAAATTTTTTTAACATGTTTTCCGAAGACGAGGACGATTTAATAATCACTGCATGTGCTGTTATTATTATCGAGAGCGAAGAAAAAATTTGCAAAGGGAGAAAACGTCGAGCTTGGGTACGTCCAAGTCTTCTCAGTAGAGAACGATATGGAACTAATGACCTAATGAAGGATTTAATATTAGACGATTGGGACGAATTGAATCTCGAATACAGATCTGGATGTGGTTTCCAAAACTAGACATTAAACCATTAAACCAAGTGACGTAAAAAAAAAAAAAACAAAATTAATTAACAGTACTACAGCACTAACGACAGTCAAATCACAACTAGACCCACGTGAGGCCAGTTGGCACGTACACACTATTTGTTGTGATTGGCTTTCTTTGAAGTAGACCGACACTTGAGCGATATCTGTTGGCATGTCACTGGCATGAATTTGCCAGCTGGCATGTGCCAACGATCACGTCTACATCATTTTTGGCTTTACCAGCAAGCGTGCCCAATGGCATTCAGCGATATAGTGTGGACGCACCTAAACACGTAATGCAACTATGCACGACCTTCTGTGCTATACTGCGTGCTCCTAAAGGTATGGTGTCCAATGCGCGACCGGTCGCCGCGACACGTCGCGCTCTACCGATTATTCGCGTTTCCCATTGACTGGTGTCCTACCCGCGACTGCAACGCGCAACAGATAATTTTCCGTCGCGACCCGCGACAATACCGCGACGAGAGCAGTGTAGCGACGCGACGCGTCGACGATTAGTTCTCGCGGTCATTACGTCGGTTATAGCATTTACATCACAAGAAGATGAACTTTTTATTGAATTCGTGCGTAAATATCCAGAGCATTATGGCTGTTCACACATACAATATTAAGCTATTGCATAGCTTTTATCGCAGGCTTGGTGTAGTGACTGAAAAAAAAATTTTCGTAACGAAAAAGCGTGACCACTACCTGTGGAATCCCGTAATTAAAGGAATATCGTAGTTGCTATGATACAAATTCCTGAATAACTAGAATAATAAAAAAATTTAAAATTATATCAACTCCTTATTTATTTAATATGAAATAGCTTTATCGCGGCAGTCCCCGAATGCCACTAACCGTTTTTTTTAATTTCATTATTAAAGATGCAAAATGGAAAAAAATTTCCCAACAAATTATTATTCAAAATACACAGCAACTCATCATCGGACATGTTGGTACCGTTTTACGTCAACCTTAGATAGACATCGGTGTGCTACTGACGAAATTTAGAACCGAGTACCTTTTACCCACGATCGGTCGCGCATTGGACACCAGTCGGTCATCAGCGACTGAAAATTATAACTGGTCACGGCGACAGGTCGCGCATTGGACACCATACCTTATAGGCCAATATCGTTGCCGAATGGAAGCCACAAGGGCCTGTGGACCACTATGTAATAAATTTACATGTTCACTCTGGAACAATAACTACGTATACCTACTGTCACGGAGAAGTACAATTGGGTGTCGTGTCGCTAAACTTTACTTAATACAGTCCCATTTGCCTCCCACGCGTAATAGGCCTTTCTCGTCATAAAAGGGTCTTTTCGTAACAGCAAACTATTGCCAGCTACTTGCGCCTTACCTGATTTAAGTTCGTTTATTTCTTTTAGGAAATGTTTACTTTGTATAATTTTAATTAAAGCACAATCTGCATTTTCTAATTCATTTACGTTTAATTGCCCGACGACACTTTTGCGACTCTTTAATCCGTTATTTCGCCAACGTAAGCATATGCGGTTATTCGTATAATTTGTTTTAATGATGAATGGGTTGTTAGCAATGGAAAATCAGACGATAACGTGCATACAAAATTATGTGTATTTGATGTTACCTTACTCTTTTCTTCGGGCATTTTTTCTATTTCGGATTTATCGACCTTTATCAGTTTCGGCCAAAGAATCGGCGTCCTTAGTTAACCATTCCGGGCCGCACCACCAAATTGATTTTTTACCGATGTCTTCGGCATTACATCCGCGCGAAATTACGTCCGCCGCGTTGTCATGAGAGATGACGTGTGACCATTCACTGCACGTGGTCAACTCTTGTATTTCACCAACGCGGTCCGCGACAAATGTCTTCCATCGACCTGATGATGATGTTATCCAAGCCAAGACCACTTTAGAATCGGTCCAAAATCGCCGTCGATCAATTTTTAAATTTAATTTTGGTATCAGTTTATTACTCAATCGGGCGGCGCACAGTTCTAATCGCGGCAAAGACACTATTCGCCCATATTAATTTTACGTCCGTTTCTCCGCGTACACTCCTAGTTCTTAAGTATAATTATGCGCCATAAGCCTTCTCGGACGCATCAGCGAAACCATGTATTTCCGTACTAACTACTATTTCGTTTGAAATTAATTTTCGTGGTATTCTTAACTTATTTAGCGACGGTAACCCGTCTCGGTACTTTCGCCATTCTGCACAAATGTTATCAGTAACACATCATCCCAGTTAACCATTATTTGCCATAAACTTTGCATAATAATATTCGCGATTATAATAACAGGACCGAGTAACCCTAATGGATCGAATATTGTTGCGATTTCGGATAATATTTTTCGTTTAGTTATCGGGGCATTGAACTCTATTTTCTGTACTGTATAAAATAACATATCATCATCTGATTTCCAATGCAGGCCTAGTATTTCTGTCATTGGCTCGCCCATAACTCTTATACTATTGTTATCGGAATGCACGTCGACTATCAACTCCGGGTCATTAGATAACCATTTACGCAGTTCTAAACCGGCTTTACTCATAATTTAAATTAGATTGTCTCGTAATTTTATTGCACCGGCTTTTGACATTGCACCACCTAAATAGTCGTCCATATAGAAATCTCTAATAATTGATTCGCCCACCTCCGGACAACTATCACACTCCGTTTTTGCCAAATTTTCGAGACACGCCGTTGCCAAATACGAAGCCGGCACGGTACCGTAGAGGTGCGTCGTCCTGGCACCCGTAATTCAACAAACCTCCCTCGAAACAATTTCATATTTTAGTACCCGATTTGTATCCATTTGTACCCTGTTTAAAAAAATTTGTACCCCTTTACTTTCGTCGTAAAACGTAATATTAAGTCCGGGTGCTGTAGCGACGTCGTGCCAGCACCTGGAATGTTCAAAAGTCAACCGATTTAATTCGGACCAATTTTATTTTTTAGTACCCGATTTGTATCAATTTGTACCCTACTTACAAAAAATTTACTCTATATATCATCAATATGTTAAAAAAAAAAAAAATTCATCTTTGAAACTAGGTACTACATATTTATTATATTAATTACATGAATTAAAAGCAAAATGTATAATAACTTTCAATCATTTTGTTAAATTAAATAAAACAGATTGATAGATTACTTGATTATTAGGATTATTTATATTTTTTATGTTTACTTAGAAAGAACTTAATTGTATTGATATCAAATGGAATACTTAAATAATTTAATTAGAATATTAATATATGTGTATTGTGTATAATGTGTATATACCTACATGTTATCATAAATTATTACTTTTGTATTAGAGTAAAATTGTTTCTCCATACATTTTTATTTTAATCGATAAATTATTTTTATTCTTTTTGAAATTCGTTTATTAGCGAGCTGTGCGTGCTTAGGATAACTTCCTTTAGAATAATAATATTAATCTCTTTATGGATCTATTTTTTTCTTGGTGAACATATATTACATTATTTATGCATAATATATTTTATATTATTCAACTAATTTCCTTAAAGTTTTGTAATCTATATTAAAGATATTTGTATCACTTATTAAATATATAATATAATTTATAAATAAATAAAAACAATAAATTTCTATAATTACTAAAAAATCTTTTTATTGATTATATATATTTTTTAGATTGTATATATTATAAATTCAACATTTACCAACTTTTTGTTTCTAACTTTTATAATTTTTTCTTTAGTGTCATCAAATACTTCCCAATCATCATTTGACCTGTTGGCATACCCTATGTAATGCTCAGAGCTTATTCTTAGGCCACTTTTATCTGGGCTATTAAATGCTACCACGCCTCGAAGAATGAAACCAATGTTATGAATGCAAAATTTTTTAGGTAAACTTCCCAACATAATATTAACTGAACCAGCATAATTTTGATGGATTTTATTTTGGTATATTGATTGTTCATTAATACTAACTGATGCATGTAAGTCTGTGAATAAAAAATTAATATTTAGTACATCATGTTATAAGAACATCATACTATCATAGTCAATATTTATTTACCTATGGGTACAGATACCAATTCAATTAAAATATGATTGATTGGTTTTATTACATTTTCCCTATTTTTACCACATTTTGACAATTTACATATTTCAGATATTGATGAATAAAAATGAAGAATTTCACTCTCTAAATCAATTTTTCCATCAAATGCATTTAAAGATATGACTGTTGATCTAGTTTCATTTATAAAATCATCACATAGAAAATTTGAACATTTATTAACCTGGCAATAAGATGGAAATTGTTCCAATAACTTTTCTGCTACATTTTTAATAGTGCCAATTACATCCAATTGTTTTAGTCCTCCAACTAATACTTGGATATTATTTCCAAAATGATTTAGTAACAACGATGCCCTTTCTTTGAAGATATTCTTATAACTGCATTGAGTCATCATTTTTAAAATAAACTGAGCTGTTTTATTTGTTCCTCTAGCACGTATTAAAGTTTTTTTGTATTCTTTGCTATCAGCAGCTGCACATGCTAAAATAGATAAAATTGAATCCACTAAACATGTATTACTCAACACTAATTTTCCTATGTCTGGTAGTAATATGGGTTTATTATTAAGTGAACTCCCATTTTTGAGGTGCATGATTGGTTTAAAAATTCCTTTTTTATTAAAATTTATATGTTCATATTCTGGCTGCTTGTTAAGGTACGATTTAGCTGAACGTTTTTCTGGTTGAGAAACTTTTGGTGTTCCTTGACCTTTCCAGTTTTCAGCAGTATTATTTTCTAAATAAATTGATTTATTTCTGTCATTGCATTGCAAACAAATTCGTGCTTCTCCACAACCTTCCTCCGTTTGATCTGCTGGCACTGAGCAACCAAAGAGATGTAATGCTTTTTTACATAATTGACAACGATGCATACCAATTGGCATGTCTCCATTCATACACATTAAACATTGTTGTCTATATTCATCTAACACTGAATTACAAGAGAAAGCATCAACATGACATGTATTAAATTGAGATGAAAGTTGCAAAGTATGATCAATGACATTGAATTCCTGCTCAAGGTGTGTATTGGTACTTAAATCATGGTTTATATGAACACTGGGATTAACTTCTATAGATTTGATAATACTACTGTAGTCGTTTTCAAGATCATAATTTAAATTTTCATCAACATGTATATTATTTTTTATATTTAATGTTTCTGGAGTCTGAGAGATTTCATGTAAAATATTCTGCTTTTGAATCTGATGTATTAAATGATCACCTTTATAATAAGGAAGTATTTCTTGCATAAAACTATCCACTCTTACTGGCAATACTTGTTGTTTAAAAAGTCTATTTTTTAATTGATTAAAATTACTTTCAACTCTGGAACTAGAAACAGTGGGATCTCCATAACCAAACGATGAAATCATAATTGATGACCAGCAAGGAAAAAGCTTCATCGCGTTGACTATATATGTTTCAAGTTCAATTTCAAATTGTGCGTTATCGCCTATACCTATAATGCCTTCAATATTTACTTACATCTATTCGCTATTGATTTTGCTCATTCCTTGAATGATCTTATACAGTTGAATTCTTCAATTTTTTTTTCATAAGTACTTATATCAAAAGTGTTCGATTGTTCAATGTTTTTTTCATTTAACTGGATATTGAATAGTGTCATATTACTTCCACTTATTTTTTCTCTTAAAAATTCTCTAGACTTATGACATGGTGTGTATTCATTAGAGTCAACAATTTTATCATCATATGGACTAAATGCAACATTAAAAATGGCCTCTAGAATTTGTTCTGTCTCTCTCATACTAGAAGAATATACAAGAAGACCCATTGAACGAGAGAATAATTCTTTAGTACTGAAGTGTTTTGCTTTTTTTAAGGGTGGCCATTGGGTAACCAAATGAATGAAATGATTTATATCGTTTCTTACAAAACATTTTGGTATTTCAGTTTCATCATTATTGTTTAATATAGCAAAGCACACTTCTAAATACTTTTCTAGTGAATTATATTGTGTGAAAGCTTGCACTATCTCAGACATCAATGGTAATGATTGATCAGATACAGCTACTTTAGGAGGTTTCACATCTTGTCGAAGCCAGAGTTTAAGCCATAATGAAATAGATACGTTATCATGATGTTCTGATAACATGGATAAAACTGTGAAACTTTCACCATATAGGTTCATCACACCTTCATATAAAAATATAGCTCCACTAAGTTGGTTATCATATCTTTTAATTTTTTTACAGACTCCACCTGTTGCATCAAAACTAATAGTCACTGGCTGCACTTTTGAGTAAGAATCTCTGTATATCTTTAATTGTAGGTCACTCCAGAAATGTACAAAAAATTTATCATACCCAATATCCTGAATTGCTACCCCATATCTGTCACTTTTTTTATAAATACCTAATGCAATGATTGGATTGTCATGTAACCTTGAACCTTGTAACCTTATAGTTTTGCTTTTTGCTTGTCTAACACTTTTTAAGGTAGGGATATAAGCAGGTAAAACCACCTAAATAACAATGATAAATGTTACTTAAAAATTGTAAGTAATATAAATAAATGTTGAACTAACCTACAGTACCCTCGAATATGAATATAATGCCATAATATGCTATTCAAAAACTTAATCAAGATTTTATTTTAACATGCATATTTAATTATTTACAATCTAATCTATACAAATCCTAAATACTTATTTTTATAATTATATAAGTTTTATTATAATCTTAAAACTAGTAAAGTTTTAATTAAATCAATTAAATTATTTTAATTTTTACATACCATCTATCATAATTGTATTGGCTTCATTTCTTGAATATACAGATGGAGCGATTCTTTTATCGATTACAGAAATAAGAGTTTTTTCCTTAGCTGAACCCATTAACTTCCGTCTTTTTATATGACCTTCATTAAAGTTTCCAGTATAAATGCATTTCATCATAACTCTAAACCAGCGTTTCCCAACTTCTTTTACGTGCGGAACCCTTGCAAGAGCTCGAACATTTTGAGGATCCCCCATATTTTTTCTATAAGTATAGTAATGCAAATATATGTTTTGTGCACTGAAATGAGTGGGTTTTTGGACACTTCCGGCATATAAGTGTCATTAATAAAATTTAAAAAAACATAATCAAGACGGTTTTAACACTATATTTTGTTTATAACTATTGCACAGTATTATAAAATACAAATGATCATATCAAAGCTTAAAATTTAATATTTGTCTCTTATTACTCTAAAATAGATTTAATTAGAAGATTGGAATCTTTCCATAGTTTTCTTCATAACTGTTTTTAAATCTGGAGTTATTCCTGAAAGTTGGATTCGTAGGTCCGGAGCCGCGTTCAGTTGATTTCGAAACTTATTCTTGGTCTTTGTATACGCTGAAAAGCCAGTTTCACACAAGAAGGAAGTTGCAAATGGCAATAAAACGGTGATAGCTTTTATGGACAATTGTTCGTAATCACTTTCCATGGCGATCCAGAACTCTTCAATTTTAAGTGACTCGAACTTGATTTTCAATTCAGATGAAAATTTTACTTCAAGCAAACTTTCATATTCAATGGATGATAGTTCTTTTGGCTGTTTCTAAATTGAAAATGGATTTTGTACCCACAAATTATCAGAATTTTCGTTTATTCTTGGAAAGTAGGAAAGTAATCCGGATTCTAAATTGATTAAATGGTCTTTTATTTCTTCTGAATTTATCGGTGTCACTGAGCTCTCATTTTCATATAAGAATTTATTAAAGTTGGAGAAACATGAAAAATCATTTTCTTGTACAAGTTCTATCCAAAAATCCAACTTGTCAATGAAAGCTTTAATCTTGTCATTGGCTTGAAAGATCGAAGTTTCTTTTCCTTGTAAACCCAAGTTTGTTTCGTTTAACTTGTTGAAAATATCAGAGAGGTAAGCTAGCTTTATGAGCCAATTTTCATCATGAAAACAACCAAAAAGATTTGTTTTCGTATGCTCCTTCAGAAAAATTTTTACTTCATCTCGTAATTCAAAGTCTTGTTAAAACTTTGCCTCTGGACAACCACCTGATTTCTGTATGTAAAAGAAGATTCTGATGGTCACTCCCCATTTCCTCACAGAGCTTCTTGAACAGCCTTGTTTTTAAGGGGCGTGATTTTATAAAGTTCACACATTGAACAGCTACGTCTAGTGCTGATTTAAGATCTGGCGAAAGTTTCTTGGTTGCTAACGCATGACGATGTAAAATACAGTGGCTGTTACTACATTTTGGAGCTACCTCTTTAATTCTGGTTATTACACCTTTTATCTTCCCAACCATTGCAGCAGCACCATCCGTGCATACGTCCACACATTTTTGCCATGATATTTTTTTTTTTCACTAAGTACTTATTTAAAACTTCAAAAATTTCCTCTCCTGTGGTATGCGTTTTTAAACTTTCACAAATAAGCAACCCTTCTTCAATGGTTTTCTCATGAGTATATCTGGCAAAAACAAGTAGTATGGACAATCCAGAAACATCGGTGCTTTCGTTCATCTGTAAAGAAAATTGGTTACAGTTAATTAATCTGAAGACAGACTCATCTTCAATGTGGTCAGAAATTTTATGAATTCGATCAGAAATCGTATTGTTTGAGCACTGCACTGCTGCAACTTTTTTTCCCGCATCTTCTCCGAGAATACAAGAGATCACTTCTATCATACTAGGTTTAATCAAACTTTCGGCAATGGTGTGAGGTTTTCCGGCACGTGCAATATTATAACCCAATATAAATGAAACCTCTGTGTTTTTCTCATTTTCGTCTTTTACATACTTAGTGAGAGAACTCACACTTTCAATTGAAATGCCTTTCTTCAGTCTAAAAAATGCCTGTTCTTTCCCTTTCAGATTTGGATGATTAGATTCCAAATGTTACTTAAGCTTCGCAGGAGCCAATAAACTGTTACTGAGAACTTTTTCACAAACTACGCACCTCACATCGGGAAACATGTCTACTCTAATGGGAATAAATCCAAACGATAAATATTCTTCATCATATCGTCTTTTTTTACCTTTTGAAAAATTAATTTGATTGTATTCCTTACTTGGAGATGCTTCATTTTCAACATTTAGTTTTTGGGGAGGAGCTGCTTCACAGTGGGAAGTCGAGTTTTCCGATGGAACAGACGAAGCACTGCTTTTACTTGTAGATGTTAGACCAGTCTTTTCTACTGATAATAATCGCCCCGTTTTGAGCCATTTGTCCATTTCAGTAAAAAATATGAAGGAACAGGTACCACTACTGATAATATTTCCGAAAAGCAATACTATATTTTAAATCACATGGTCTAAAAATAATAATGTAATAATTTCGACGCCCGCCGCATAAAACTGTTAAGATTTGTCGGCGTCAGCACTCAGTGTTAATTTAAATAATTTATCAAAGGCAGCATTTTTTTTTTAATATTATTATAACATTATAATCACGAATAATATTATTATAAGGTTATTATAATAATATAATAATATTATTATTACAAAATGCTGCCTAAAATAATTATTTTAGCTTATTTTACTTAACAGTACAACTTACCAGAAAATTAAACAGTATTCTTGATAGTAAAATTGAACACTAAAATTCACTGTAAGAAAAAAAAAACGGTTTCTCACTTCGTCAAAGCAGAATGAAGACTGACAACTACAAAATATATAAATATTTTGTAGTGGCGAGACCCATTGACCGACTTCTCGCTAATGACTACAGATAAGATAAATGAATACCTTTAGTAGATCCTATTTATACACAACGATAAATCGAAACAATTCGATCGTTACGATAAATTGCTAGCATTTATTGTTGCGTGTAAACCCGGATTTATAAGTTTATAATATGTATTATATAAGATATTTTATCATAGGATAAGGAAACTAAAAATAATTTTTATATTTTCCCAAATTTCTCACGGAACCCTTGGCGCCGGCTCACGGAACCCTTAGGTTCCGCGGAACACCAGTTGGGAAACGCTGCTCTAAACAATACGTTAAAAGGGAAAGTAAATAGTTGCTATAATCATCATACAATTATATACAAAATAAATAACTATAGTTTGATTATATGATCATACGAGAAATTATATTTTTACATTATTTTTATTCTGTTACCTTGAATTTTCACATGGAATATCTTCAATAATTTCATCAAATATTGAACCACAGTCTACACAACGTCCTCGAACTGTTATATAAAATTTTCCAGTCACTGTAATCTGTGCTTTTTTAAACGATAAAGCACAAGGAAGCCTTGAATGTAAGAAAAAGTGTTCTTGAATGACATTACTCCAAGTAAATGAAGTTAAAATATCATATTCTCGTATGCCTCTTTTTTCATAGTTTTTTTTTTTTCCTGGGTTTGATCGAGTCCCATTCATCAGATGAAAATGTTATACGAAAGTTAAGTTTTTCAAATTGATCAGTAGGATCGTCATAATCTGAACTATTGTATTCTTGTTCTTTAGCAGAATCTAAATGCCAATGTATACAAGAATAATTGAAATAATTAATGTTTTTAGCAACATTTATAAGAGTACACTATTCCACATGGGCACCCCATAACATAATTATAGTGTAGTATAGTATAATAGTTTTCAAAATTAAAATATTACATAAAAAAGTATTAAGATTCTGATTATTTTACAATGATTATATTGAGCTTATAAGATTTATTAAATTTGTCAACATACTACTAAAATAATTTTAATGATAAATAATTACCTTCAACTGTAACATCAGATATTGATTCACCAAGTTTTTCTGTGGATTTAAGTTTTAATCCTAATTTATTACCAATGTCATTTCGATTAAGGACAACTCGTAAACGTATCGAAGCAGCTGTGGTAAATCCATGGACATTTAGTTCATTTGCAATATCTTGCCATACTTTTGCTGATTTACCCGGTATATCTTTTATGAATATTAATAAATCATAACAATTATAATATATTATATTAAATGTATTACAAATTAATATAACTTTTAATTTTGAAAATATTAAATTTATTTTATAATAGTTTCGAGAACCTACCTACATAATAATACGTAAGTCCTATACAATAGGTCCAATACAAAATGTATAAAATATCAAATATAATTTGAATATCTTATTTTAGATTCTGAACGAAATGACGAATGAATTGATTTTACAATGATGTGTAAAAATCGGGAAAAACAAATAATAAGTGACGAGAAAACGGGGATTTTTACGCAAAACAAGTTTTCGATAAAATCGATTTTTTTATATAGTTGTAACTCAAAAATTAATACTTGAAATTCACACCAAATGTTTATATTAGTGTTTGTTAATAAACAGTTAAATTTTGATAATATTTTAACTTTTTTTTGAGTTATTTATAGACAACTGAAATGGTCGATTTTTCTAAGAATTTTTTTTTGAAGTGTTAATAAAAAAATTTTGAGTGCCCGAAAAGGTTTCTTATACATCGTTCTTAATGAAGTTAAAAAAAATCTATAATTGTTAGTCAATTTTTTTTAAAAGCGTTATTAGTTAAAATTTTTACGAAATATATCAAAATTGAAAAAATTTACAAGTTATATTATAGTTGAAAAGTCATAAAATTTTTTGTATTTCTATCTAAGATAACAACAATAAGTTTTCCATAACTTTTCTTTCAATTAATTATAAAGAAAACTCAAACGTCATTATAGAAAAAAATTTTTTGAGCGTCTAAACTTTAAATTTCTACGAAATCACGTTACGATAATGATTTATCCCCTAATGATTTTAAATATTTGTTAGTATTTAAAAATTATAATTCATGATACTTGAAAATATCACCAGTTATTTTAAATATTAATATTACGATATCACATTAATGCAAAAAGAACGACATACATAATATAAATTACATTAAATTTGTTCTATCATCGACAAAAACTATAAAAAATACTATTTATAATCAATGGTACTATTTTTGTCAGCGTTGTCGCCATGTATCGATGATAAAATTCATATTTGTATAATATTTATAATATTCTTATCTAATTTTAGATTCTGAACGGAGTGATGGAATCTATTGGTTTTACAATGAAGAGTGTTTTTTTTTATTTTTTTTTTTATTTTTTTTTTTTTTTTTTTTGTGTCTGACGACACCTTTTTTGGCAGTAAAAATGCTTCGATTTGCTTAAGCAGCAACTTTCTGAAAGGAAAGTGAATGTAGATGGTACTTTGGCAAGTCAAAAATCCAACTTTTTCAATACTTTTTAATAAAATCGAAAAAAATGATAAAAAAATTACGAAAAAACGGAAAATTTTACGCAAAATCACGTTTTTACAAATTACATTTTTTTTAAATGCTCTAATTCAAAAACCAAAAACCGCAACAACTTGAAATTTACACCAAATCTTTAGATTGACGTATTCTATACATGGTTACGTTTTCAAAGTATTTTGACATATTTTGACTTATTTATAGACAATTTAAATTTTCGAATTTTTTAAATTTTTCGTTTCAAAATAAAATATACTTATTACAATATCATCTCCGTTCAAAATCGTTTTTCGTATACAATGATACCTATCATTGAATTCAAATTTAACAAATCCATTATTATGACCTATCCTATGAAGAGTCGCACTCCACCCCCAAGTGTACAGCAGAGCGAGGCCCATCCGGTTCTTTTTTTATTATTAGTATGTTTCTATGTAATATGTACCAGTGGCGGCGTGATACAGAATTTTAGAATCAAATGTCCCATCAAAAATGGGGGTGGGTGGTCTGATGGATTCACCCATGGGTGGGTAAGTGGTTAATGTAAATATATGCTTAAAATATTGTAATATTGTAATGTACATAGTGTACGTAGTTGCGTTAACATAATCAGGAGGGAGATATACTCTAAAATGTTTAACATTTTAGAGTATATCCCCCTCCCCCCATGTAATTGTCATTGTAGTTGTGTCTATATTTGTAGACGATAATCTGGTGTGTATGTCGAATTTCTCCAATAATCTCACCTATTCTTAAACTTTTATTGATAAAATAGTATTATCATTTTTCTTTTGAATAACATTGAACATTTATATTTGAATTTAACTTAAAACTCAATAGGTATGTTTAAAATTATTCATTCTATATATACACTTCAAATAAATATCTACCAGCCCATTATATCCAAAATAAATTGTCAGGTGCAGCGAAAGTAGCATTCGCTGCACGTCTATGACTTATACCAGTGGTTCTCAACTTTTTTTGTAGGACAACACACTAATTTAGATTCATAAAAATGGCGACACACTTGAAACGACCGATGACTTTTCGAAACGGTAAAAATTACAAACTATTGTAAATTAACACATGTATAAGTTGGAATTTTAAAAAATAAAAAAATAATTAATTAACTTTAAATTAACTTTCTTCAAATTTAAACAGTTCAGACAAAATACTATAGATAATTATCATAAAAAACAATATTAGTTTATAAAGAAATTATTGTGATACTTGTGATGGGCTAAACATAGATCTTCGAATTATAGGCGAATGGTTGACAAATTTATGTCGTAATTTACTTTCAATATCTTAATGTAGGCTATTTTTTGCTTTTTGCTTTTTATAATATCGAAAATGTTGATTCAATATGCAATTTCATTTAAGTTAAATTATGTTGAAAAAGGAAATACAACTTTTATACTTTCTCGCTCGTTCGGCGTATTTGTTTTGCAGAAAAAATCCAAAATGAATCATTTTGAAACGTATAAAATTTTGAAATTAACATTGTATTTGATGATATTTTTAATAAATGAGATACAAATCAATAAGAATATCTTCATAATAGCTTTCTCATCTGTGTTTTTTTTTTATTATTTCATCATAATACAGTAACTATATCAAAAGCTACTGTTTCAATTAATTATATTTTGGTGACGCACACCACGGTAGATACACCGGTTGAGAACCACACACAGCATATTTATTAAATAAATAGCCCCTTCCACAATATAAAATTCTAGTACCTAAAAGTGTGTGCGAAACTTAATATATGTTATTTTAATAAAAATGTAAGAGTATAGATCAAATTGATTTGTTGCTATCCCAATAGTTCGCGTCGCCACTGATATGTACTGTCAATCGTCCTTATACGTCGATCGCGCAGCTACGTGCTCTAATAATAATTAAAAATAAAATTACGATTTAATAATTTATTACGTTGTGTATGATTTTATTTTTTGTTTTTCATTCTTTTAAACGTGGTCATCACCAAATCATGAACAAATTATATGATATAAAAAAAGTTTTTTAACTTCTTACATCAAAAATTAAATTTAGGCCCACAAAAAAGTTATACCCACCAACATTTTTCGTCCGAGGAGTAATCCCCGGCTTCCTCCCCCCCTCCAAGTTCCGCCACTGGCACTAACCTACTCACTATTCGAACGTCACATAATTATTATTAAATTGTTTTAGATTCTGAACGAAGTGATGACTGATGAATGTATTGATTTTACAATGATGTGTGTATTTTTGTTTTTTTTTTTCAATACAAGGTTTCTTATTAGCTGTTATTATTATAGTTAAAAAACAAATCAAAAATCGTTACTTAGTCACAATTTTTTTGTATTAGCATTTGAGGTTTAAATATTGACAAAAATATGCCATAATCATGAATATTTGCAAATTATTTTGTAGATATAAATGTATAATTCATAACAATTTTCGTATAAGTAACTAAGAGTTGAAACTTTAATACAGTTTGGCTTACAATAATTATAAAAGAACTTAAATTTTGATGTATTCAGGCCATTAAAAAATTTTAACCACCTTTTCACCAAACACTGGAAATTTTATCATAAACTGACAAATCATCTCTGTTCAGAATCGTTTTTTATATACAGTGATAACATTGGATTAAAATTTAACACTACAATATATAATAGTGATCCACATGGTACCTAATGTACAGCAGAGTGGTACCCACTTGATTTATTTATTTATTACTTTTTCAAAATAAACATAATATTTTCATGTATCTTACTTGAAAATTATCTCGTACCACACTGTACATTATAGTATAAAGATTATACAATATAAATTGTATTATAAATTCTTTTTATTGAAATATTATAAAAAATAAATTTTAAAATTTTTATAAAATATAATATAATATTGTATTAAAAATATATTTATAAGTATAAGTATTATAGTACTTACCTACTAATCCCCTGTTTCATCCCCTGTGGAAAGGGGTGTCAGAATATTTCCACGATTTCCACAGCCAGTCGTAAGAGGCGACTAATGTGGTTGCGTCAGGTCGACAACCGGTGTAAAATTATGTCAAATAGAATGAGGAGTCCTTATCGATACTTAGGCTGTTTGTTCCATCTCGTATGTGCGCGGGGACAACAAGTGAGAGGAAATATTATATCTAGAGGAGGTGGATACCTGGATGTTGAAGTGTGTGATACCACCCGGACAGCCAGTGTGGTAGCTGTTCCACCAGTTATGTGTGTAGGTCTACCCAACACGGGTAATGTCAACGGTGTTGGGACATCACCATTGCGCCACGGGTTAAATCTGAGTCTAGGTATAAGGGATAGATTTAAAGTGAGAATAGGCACGTGGAATGTTGGAACGTTGACAGGCAGAAGTATTGAAGAGAAGGAAAGTTAATATTTGTTGTGTACAGGAAACTATATGGAAAGGAGAGAAAGCAAAAGAAATAGGAGAGGGCTATAAGGTAATATATTCAGGTAGGACTAGTACTAGGAATGGCGTTGGAGTAATATTGGATGATGAGATGAAAATTAAGGAAGTCGACGTAGGAAGGAAAAGTGATAGAATTATTACGGTAAAATTGGTATTCGAGGAGAAAGTATTAAACGTAGTAAGTGCGTATGCACCGCAAGTAGGATGTGAAGAAAGTGAAAAGGAAGAGTTTTGGCGAGAAATGGATGAGGAGATGCAAGGAATACCAGGAAATGAGGATGCTGTGATTGGTGGTGATATGAATGGTCACGTAGGGAGCGAGAGGGTAGGGTATGAAACAGTGCATGGAGGGTATGGTTTTGGCGAGAGGAATGAGGCTGGAGAAAAAGTTTTGGATTTTGCAGAATCTTATGAGCTTGCAGTAATCAATACATATTTTAGGAAAAGAGAAGAGCATTATATAACATACAAGAGTGGAAGAAATAGCTCGCAGATTGATTATTTTATGTGGAGGAGAGACAATATAAAAAGAGTAAAGGATTGTAAATTAATTCCTGGAGAGAGTGTAATAACACAACATAGGTTGATGATAATGGAAATATGGTGTAGTGGAAAAAAGATGAACAAAAGAAGGAAGACAGGGAAGGAGATCAGAATTAGGTGGTGGAAATTAATAGGAAACAAAGAGAAGGAGTTTATAAAGAAATTAAAAGAAAAAGCTGTGTGGAATGTTGAGGGAGATATAAATGAGGTTTGGAGAAGGATGGCCACTTGTGTAAAGAACATTGCAAAAGAGGTTGTTGGTGAAACCAAAAGTAGTTTACCAGAAGACAAGGAAACGTGGTGGTGGGATGAGGAGATTCAGAGAGTAGTAGCGAGTAAGAAAAAGCAATTTAAGGTATTGCAGAAAAGTAGGAAGAGGGAAGATTGGATAGAGTATAAAAATGTATGTAAAATAGTGAAAAGTGCGGTAAGCAAAGCAAAGCTTAATAGGTATGATGAGTTATATGAGCGGCTAGGAACACAGGAAGGAGAAAAAGAAATTTATAGACTGGCGAAGGTGAGAGAAAAGCGATCCAAGGATTTCCAAGATGTCTGGTGTATAAAAAATGAGGATAAGAGAGTTTTAACAAATGATGAGGATGTGAAAAAAAGATGGAAAGAATATTTTGAGAAATTACTGAACGAGGAATATCCAAAAGAAGCTTTAGAGAGTATGTCATAGAATGTAGGATTGATTGGTCTAGTGGGCGAGGAGGAAGTGAGAGATGCGGTGAGGGCGATGAAAAAGAAAAAAGCGGTAGGACCAGATGGAGTACCTGTAGAGGTGTGGAAAATGTTAGGAGATGTAAGCATTGAGTGGTTGAAAAATCTTTTTAATAAGGTACTGATAGAGGGAAAAATGCCAGAAGATTGGAGAAAGAGTTTTATTGTACCAATATTTAAAGGAAAAGGAGACATACAAGAATGTGGGAACTATAGAGGAATAAAGCTCATGAGTCATAGTATGAAGATCTGGGAAAAGATTATAGAGAAGAGGATAAGAAGTGAGACGTCGATATCAGAAAACCAGTTTGGTTTTATGCCAGGAAAATCGACAATGGAGCCATTATTTTGTGTTAGGCAATTAGTAGAGAAGTACAGAGAAAAGAATAAAAAACTATGCATGGTGTTTATAGATTTAGAAAAGGCGTATGACAGGGTGCCAAGGGAAGTTTTAAGGTGGGCATTAATGAGAAAAAATGTATGTTAATTTGATCCAGGATATGTATGAAGGGTCGAGTACTAGTGTCAAGAGTCGGTGTGGAATATCAGAAGGTTTCAGTATAGGAGTAGGTGTGCACCAGGGGTCAGCTCTAAGCCCCTACCTGTTCTCAGTGGTAATGGATGAGGTTTCATAGGAGATACAGGGTGAGATACCATGGTGTATGATGTTTGGGATGACATAGTTCTGATAGGAGAAAACCTAGAAGTTGTCAATAATAGGTTAAATGAGTGGAGGTTAGCCCTCGAAGAAAAGGGATTGAGAATTAGTAGAAATAAAACTGAGTATATTGAGTATGATTTTGGACAAATAGACCAAGAAGTTGAAGGAATGAGGAGACAACTGACAATAGATGGTGATGTGATAGGTGAAGTTGAGAGCTTTAAATATTTAGGATCTTTTGTTCAAAAGGACGGGGGCTTTGACATTGATGTTAAACATAGGATTAAGTGCGGGTGGATGAAATGGAGAGAAGCATCGGGCGTGTTATGCGATAAGAGAATTCCAATTAGGCTGAAAGGTAAATTTTATAAAAGTGTAGTGAGACCAACTATGCTGTATGGTTCAGAGTGTTGGGCGGTTAACAGGAGAATAGAACAAAGTATGAGTGTCGCGGAAATGAGAATGCTTAGATGGTTGAGTGGAGTGACAAGAGAAGATAGAATAAGGAATGAATATGTGAGAGGTAGTGTTGGTGTAGCGCCAATTGTGGACAAGATGAGAGAAAATAGGCTGAGATGGTTTCGGCATGTGATGAGGCAAGAGGAAACGAATGCAGTAAAAGTGGTTATGAAGATGGACGAGGGAAAAGAGGAAGAGGAAGACCAAAAAAGATATGGTTGGAGACTTTGGAGAATGACATGAGGGCTGTCGGTGTGTGCAGAGGAGATGTGATTGACCGAGTAAAGTGGAGGTGTAGGACAAGGGTGGTCGACCCCATATAGTTGGGAGGAAGACGAAGTAGAAGAAGAAGAAGAAGAAGAATATTTTGTTTCACACCGGTACCCCCTTGCTCACTATTTTATTTTTCATTGATGATTAATACCATAGATAAATTTAACTAATCCAATCTCATCAAATTATTTATATTATTTATTTCATTCAGCCAAATCAATTTTAGATACATAGTTATAATAAATTGCAAAATATTAGCTGATATGTACACCAACTGAGCCATAAGCTAGTATCTTTTATATGAATATAGATAATTGCTGGATATGAAATTGTTATAAACTGATCGAAAATAAATTATGTGAATAGATAGTTTTCACTAGTAAGTAGTACAAATTATTAAGCTTAAGCACAAAAAACTCACGATCTTGAAGATTTTATTAAAGCTGGAAATTTAAAGCGACGTCTAGAGTTTAAGTAATCACTTAATATTACGTTTTACGACGAAAGTAAAGGGGTACAAAATTTTTTAATTAGGGTACAAATGAATACAAATCGGGTACTAAAAAATGAAATTGGTCCGAATTAAATCGGTTGACTTTTGAACATTCCGGGTGCTGGAACGACGTCGCTACAGCACCCGGACTTAATATTACGTTTTACGTCGAAAGTAAAGGGATACAAAATTTTTTAATTAGGGTACAAATAGATACAAATCGGGTACTAAAAAATGAAATTGGTCCGAATTAAATCGGTTGACTTTTGAACATTCCGGGTGCTGGGACGACGTCGTTACAGCACCCGGACCTAATATTACGTTTTACGACGAAAGTAAAGGGGTACAAAATTTTGTAAATAGGGTACAAATGAATACAAATCGGGTACTAAAAAATGAAATTGGTCCGAATTAAATCGGTTGACTTTTGAACATTTCGGGTGCTGGAACGACGTCGCTACAGCACCCGGACTTAATATTACGTTTTACGACGAAAGTAAAGGGGTACAAAATTTTTTAATTAGGGTACAAATGGATACAAATCGGGTTCTAAAAAATGAAATTGGTCCGAATTAAATCGGTTGACTTTTGAACATTCCGGGTGCTGTAACGACGTCGCTACAGCACCCGGACTTAATATTACGTTTTACGACGAAAGTAAAGGGGTACAAAATTTTTTAATTAGGGTACAAATGAATACAAATCGGGTACTAAAAAATGAAATTGTTTCGGGGGAGGTTTGTTGAATTTCGGGTGCCAGGACGACGCACCTGTACCGTAGGTTAGTGTATTTAGTCGATATACCTGTATCGGTTGTGTCGGTTCAGGTCGGCAAAACACACGTTGAAAATCTCGCTGATCTCGACGACTAAAAATTGGCGATACATTTTTGTAATATCTGCCGTAAATACGTAATTATAAGTACGAAAGCGTATTAATAGCGTATATATTTTAAATTGTCTTGAATAGACGGGCCTTTAAGTAAAATATCATTGAGACTAACGCCCATATCGGTTTTGCTTGACGCGTTAAAAACGACCCGTAGTTTCGTCGTCGTACTACTGTCGTTACGCACGGCGTGGTGTGGAATATAATATTTGTCTTCTCTGTCTTTGTTTTCGATTTCCTTTTCGCCGCGTTCCATATGCCCCAATGCTTCGTACTCTGACATAAATTTTATATAATCTTGTTTTAACTGTATATCCCTTTGTAATCGTTTTTCTAATAATAAAAATCGTCGTTCAGCAATATTATACGAATTGCCCAATTTTGGTGCATTTACTTTAAACGGAAGTTGAACTATAAATCGACCGCGTTCATTCCGATTTATATTTTTATTCAAATGTGCCTAGCATTCCTTTTCTTCTTTTGTGTACACCGATTTTGATTCGTATTCTTCTAATTTCCAAAACTTTGTAATTGACTGTTCTAAATCTGTTTCTTTATCTTCAGTTATCGATAGATTTACCGCACTCGCCGCCCATCTACCTGAATTAATTACGTTATCCGCGGGACCTGACCCTACCCATCCAAACCGAGTTTCTTGGAATATCGGTCCACCAGTCACTGGTTTCAATTGTCCCGTACGTAATAATTCGAAAAAATAACCCGCACCAATTAACAAGTCAACTTTTCGTGGTGTCTTAAACCATGGGTCCGCCAATTTGATATCACGCGGAATCAAAATATTATTTTTGATTAATTTTGACGGCAAATTATTTGTTATACGTTTCACTACCTAACACGAGGTGGTTAATGTAAATTTTCTGTCTTCGGCCGCAATTGTTGCAACCACCGCTGACGATGCCTTTTGTGTGCTACCACCTATTCCGCATAAATCATGCTTCACATGCTTCTTTTTTAATTTTAATAGCTGTACCATTTGCTCTGTTATCAAATTACTTTGGGATCCAGAATCTAAAAGTACGTGTCCCGGAATCCATTGCCCTAATTCACTGCGCAATAACACCATCGCCGTCGACAATAATACCTTGTCGTCTTGTATTACCGACGCATGTGCGCTTAATGATGTTGATGCTTCCATAACTTCACTTGTCGGTGCATTTGCAACTGTTGATTGATCTGCCTTACTATCTTCGATTACTTTATTTCTCCCTCCTGACAGGTGCAATAGTGTGTTATGCACTTTTGCGCATTTAAAGCAAAATTTAACATTGCATTTTTTACTCTCATGTTTGCGTAAACAAATCTTACATAACTTCAACTCCGTTACGCGTTTTATTCGCTCTGGTACAGTCAAACTATAAAATGTAGGACACTTATAAATCGTATGCGCCGATTTACAAACATATTTATTTATTTAATTATTTATTTATTCAAATATACGGACGTAAGTCCTATTATAATTTTTTTATATGTGTATAGAAAATACATACAAATTAGTTTACATAAAAAAAAAACAATACTAAAAACTTAGAACTATTTATTATTTAAATGAATATAATGAGAAGAACTATAAAATATGCTATAGGTACAATAAAGATATTAGAAAAGTTAAATAAAATCGAAGCTATATGTGTTACCAGCAACCATCAGGAGGTTAGCTGGGGAATTTAAAATATATTTTTTATTTGTAAATAGGGGGTAAAATAGTTTTGAGTCTCTGGTATTAAGGCTATTTATTTTTAAATTAATTAGTGATAACAATTCAGGACAATCAATAAAGCCTAATAATAATTTACGAAGAAATCTAGATAGTAAAAGCGTACGACGTTCATTTAGTGGTAAAAGATTAAGAAAGTTTAATATATTATTATAAGAACCGTGGGGAAGTCTGTGAATATTAAATTTAAAGGAAATAAAACGCAAGAAATTATTTTGAACAGATTCTAAGGTAGAGTTTTGTTTTGATGTATTATTTATCCAAAAGAGAGGGCAGTATTCTAAATGAGAACGAACAAGGGAGCAATATAGAATTTTCAAGGGAGTAGGATCCATGAATGAGCCACAAGTGCGCTTAATAAATCCCAAATTACGCATAGCCTGATTCTTTATCATCTCTGTGTGAGCAGAAAAATTTAATTTAGAATCAAAAATAATGCCTAAATCCTTAAACTGAGAAACAAGCTCGATATTAGAGTTTGAAATAGAATATTGATACTTAATTGGGTTTTTTATAAGATAGAAGTGCATATATTTACATTTATTAATATTCAATGATAAGTGATTACTATTACACCACGAAAGCAAGTTATTAATGTCAGATTGTAAACTAATCGCATCTTGTTCAGTTTTTATCATTTTTATTAATTTAGCATCATCAGCAAACAGAAGGATGTTAGAATTTGTTACGACATTAGGGAGGTCATTAATAAAAATATTAAAGAGAAGTGTAGATAGGTGGTCACCTTGAGGAACGCCCGAAGAGACTGAGAAACGCGTAGATTTAAAATTAAGGTGTTTAACAATTTGGAAGCGGTCTGAAAGAAAAGATTGGAATCAATTAAGTAAGGAACCGTAGAATCCGAATGATTGTAACTTTTTTAAAAGAATTAAATGATTAACATGATCAAAAGCCTTAGAAAAGTCAGTATATATTATATCAGTTTGTGCATTAGATTGAAACGAGTCGAGTATCATGTTTTTTGCTATGGACAAATTATTGCAAGCAGAGCGTCTCGGCATAAAACCAAATTGATTATTTGTTAGGAATGAAGAGCAAAAGTTTCTTAATTTTGATGATATTAAATGGGAAAATAATTTTGGAATGGTTGATAATTTAAAGATTGGTCGATAGTTTGAAATTAATGAAGGATCACCTTTTTTTAAAATAGGTGAAATAAATGACGTCTTCCAGAGAGATAGAAATATACCTTTACTGAGAGATAAATTAAATATATTGCATAATACTGGTGCTAAGATAAATCTACAATTATAGAGAAAAATAGTAGGTATACCATCTGGGCCAGTAGTAGAACTTAATTTCAAGTTAGAAATCATATTAAAGACATCTAGTTCAGTAAGAGTGTAGAATCTAAATTTAAATTTGAGTTATCTAAATTCAATAAGGACAATTAAATGGTTGAGAAGGATTACAGTAGGCATCAGAGAAGTATTTACCGAAGAGCTTAACGATGTCAGTACCGTTATCGGCAACAGTTGTGCCTACGGTTGTGTGTAAAGAAAGAGAACGAGGTAGCGCATTAAGCCTTTTATTGTCGGTTAGATTATTAATAAATTTCCAGAAATAATTTGGATTAGTCTTAATTGAGGACTGAACTTTATTGATATAATTTTTATAATCAGATTTAGCGCGTGCTTTGCATTTAGCCCTTAAACGGGAGAAATTATTATAATCAGAGACGTTATTAAATTGTTTATAGACAAGATGAGCAATTTTTTTGTTTTTTAATAATGATTTTAGCGAATTAGAATACCAAATTGGGTAGGTCTTATTATTGTATGACATACGTTTCATAGGGACAAAATTGCTCATTGCTTCATATAGTATATGATAAAATTGGTCAACTATATCATCTACATTGCAAGAATTTATGTCAATAACAGAAAGTGAATCGCCAATAAATTTAACGATTTTGACATAATCGCAATTATTAAAGTCATAGATTAAATCGTGAGCGGTTGTTAAGATATTATAATGATCACAATTTAATGATATATTAAGACCCGGGTGGTGTATATTAATTGGTAATAACGGGTCCGGGTCATTAGAGATGGATATGTGAGCATTAGATAAGGCTAAATCAAGAATGACATGATTGTGGTTACGCACTAAGTTAATTTGATTAAAATTAAAGTGAGAAATCATGCTAACAAAATAAGAATCGATTTGAAAATTACATATTAAAGGTAAAGAATAAAGCGACCAGTCTAATGACGGTAAATTAAAATCACCTACTATAATAAATTTGGCTTGGGGATTAGACAGATAAAGTTCGTCAACTTATAGGAAAAATTGTTCGTATACTGTAAGAGGCGAGGTGGGTGGGATATAAACGCAGCAAATAATAAAAATATTAGATCCAAGTTGAATTTGAACAAAGACATGTTCAAGCCATTTAACAGTGACATTCAACATTTTGCTTTTAAAATGAGACCTAACAGCAATTAAAACTCCGCCACCGCGCCTATAAACACTATTTAATGGGGATCTGTCACAGCGATAAGTTGTATAATTATTAAAATTCAATTCGGAGTTTGATATAGAAGGGGAAAGCCAGGTTTCAGAAAGGGCGATAACATCAAAAAAAGACGTGTTTAAAGAGGGTATAAGAGTGTTCAGTTTTGAAATTAGACTTCTGACATTTTGGTAGTACAATGTAAGCTAGTGACTTTTATAAGTTTTTTTGATCGGCAACGGTGGAGATTATTGATGGAATGCCTTTATGATATTTTATTGATAAATTAGACTCACCGTTTAAACGCCGTTCATTTAGTTCTTTACGCAGATTTTGAAAGTGTTCACGCTGTTTCGGAGTTTTGTCACTGGTAATTCTCACATCTTCGAATGATTGAACAGATTTTTAGTGACGAGACGAACCCAGGATCTTGAAAACGTCGGAAGTTGTGTTTAATGTTGCTTTTAAGGGACGGGTTTGTCCATTAGACCTTCCTAGTCTGTGGACTGTAACTGGTTTTATGTCGACATTGAGTTTTTGAAAAATGAGATTTGTAGTTGATATGTCCGAGTTATTAGCGTCACCAGGGCTTTCAGGTACATTAAATAAAATAATGTTTTTAGAGCGAGCTTGACGATCAATAAAATCGGAGAAAGAATCTTCACTCAGGGTAGATTTGCTTATTTCAAGAGAAACAACTCGTTGAGTCAAAGTAGTCAAATTGCTACGGAGTGTGTTATTTTCTTCTTTGATAGCGATAAGTTGTACAGATAATTCAGATAATTTTTGTTCAAACGAATTTAACTTCTCATTTTGTTCATTTACGAGATCGATAAGTTTAGATTGTCCGGAAAATAGAGCATCAATTTTTTTTAGTATCAAATTAATATTAGTTGAATCTGTAGAGGGTGTACCTGGAGAAGCCGATGGAGAGTTTTTAGATAAGACTCCTTTATTTAAACAGTTTTTACAAGACCACGTTTTTTTAATGCACTTATGATAATCAGCATCATCTTGTTTAAGTGGAATACATTTTATGTGAAATATATTATTGCACGATATGCACGTAGTAGAATCAGAAAGACCCCGTTTTACTGCGATTGAGCAAATAGCACATAAGTCATTACGAGATATCGGAATACGATAAGAGAGCAATAGAAACGAACGTGTGCACACAACGAAAGCAAGATAGGGACTATCATTCTAAATTTGACGTTGACGCGAATAATTGTGACGTTCCTCTTTTTTCGATGTATTTTTTCTCATTTGATGTCATAATTGTGCTACTTTTAATATTTATATTTTTTACGGTTTCAATTGATTCTAAAATTTGATACCTCGACTCTAAAAATGTGATTAATTCAGATAATTTTGGCACTTCCATACAATGCACTCTGGACTCCCACTCCTTTAGTGTACTTTTATCTAATTTAATTGATATTACTGTATTAGTAGTGGTCCCCAATTTGTTGGCTCTTGACCTAGCGCCTCTAACGCACGCATATGTCCGTTCAGTGCATCCGTAAACTGCCTTAATTTTTTCGCCGAATCACCGCCCACCGTTTCGAGATCATATATCGCTTTTACATGTGCTTGGACCAACACCTTTTTATTATTGTAACGTGTGATTAACGATTTCCATGCTATGGTATAATTATTAGCTGTTGTTTCCAAACATTTGATCGAACTTAATGCCTCGCCGGATAATGATTCGCGTAAATAAAAAAACTTTTCTATTGCCGTTAACGACGTATTGTTATCTATTAGTGCCGAAAATATATCATAAAATGATGCCTATTCCTGATAATTGCCGGTAAATAACGGTACGCTATATAACGACGACAATACTTTATTTATACACGCATTAGGTATCTCGGTTTCGGAACTTTTATTTCTATTCTCGTCTTTCGATATAATCGAGCCCGCTGCTATTACGATTTTCTCTGCTGTAGCCATGGTTTTGAAGTATAAGTCTTCAAACTCCGCTCTATATTTATTTTGTACCTCGATACTGATTTCTTCTTCCATTTCTATGGCCGCCTGAACCTGCTCATATTCTGCCAGGCCTATTTCACGCCAGGCCTTTACCTCAATCGAATCAACGTTCTGCGATTGTAGATAATTTGAAAATCTTATTATCGACGCTTTCAATTGTCCTCTTCTCGTTGTCAAATTCTCGTTTCCTCCCATCTTCACGATCAATGTTTAACTATGCAATTTCGGAGCTAGCGAGAGAGAGAGAGACTATATCTGTACTTTATTTATGTATACACTATACTCGGGTAAAACCGCTTAGGATTAAGTTTAGGAATAAAATAGAAAACGCCTTACCTTATATTCCCGTGAGTGAACTTTACTTCTTTACTTCTGTGGATGAACTTTATTTCTGTGGACTGTATTTTCGCACGATCTTTGACAATTTTCGCTGATGATCGACTTATGATCTTTTCTTGACCGGTAACTAATTGACACAATAACTCATGTAATACTTATTGTGTCAATTAGTTAACTAACTCATGTAATACTTAGTTCGCACTTTGAAACTAATTGACGATTTGAATCCGGACGAAGGACCAATGATAACGCTAGCTCAGGTTTATTTAATAAAATAATAAAACTTAATTAATATTATTTAACTTTTATTCACCTATCGAGCGGCTACGACGCGTACTTACATAGGTACGGTTTTATTGCGACTGAACAATGGCCGATCGCTTGTCACCGACGACCGCTAATATATCAAAGTATCTTATCTAACATTTACCATTTATATAAAATATCTCGCGTATTCGCATACGCAACAAGTGTTTTTTACAAAATTGGTATAAGCTGCGCAGTTGTTGACTGAGAGTAAGATATTTTATTTTTTCTTCCAAGCTCTAAATCCTAATTTAATAAAATTGTATTCCATTATTTTTCAATTGTCCATGCTTCAAATTGTATATGATAGGGAGTTGATATTTTTAACACACCACGATTTATAGGATTTTCTAGTTATCATTTTTTTTTTTTTTTTTTTTTTTTATACTGGTCATACTTGTATAAACTATAATGCTTAGACTAGTAGCGTAGCCAAGGGGGGCTTAAGGTGTCATAGCCCTTCCCCTTATGGGTCCCAATTATTTTGATGACTGATGCGTCTATCGACGGTATCGCAGGTTGTTTATCTCATAAAATACTGCATAGCAGTGAGCGACCGATTAGTTTTATATCAAGAATATGTGTACCAGCAAAAAATAATTATTCTATCACGGAGGTTTTAACAATTTATTGATCAGTTAAGAAATTATTTTAATATCTATAAAACCTAATATTTATTATAATAACTGATCATAAACCACGCATTGGGATATTGGCTATATGACATAAGCGCCAAAGGTACAAAAATTATCTATAATTTGCGCCAAAATGTGTAGTACAATCTAATTGTACATCTGCTATACCTAACATGTGACATAAGCACCAAAGATATAAATTAATAAATATATAAAGAAATAATTTAATAAATTAAAGATAATTTTGAATGATATAGTTTTAATTAATTATCTATTAACCGTGGCACACACTGTGCGTACGTTGAATTTTGGCGCTTTTGTTCGATACGACTTTATTTTTTCTTATCTCATTTTGGTGCTTATGTCTTCCACCGAGGATTTTAGACGAGCAAAAAAATATACCAACTAGTAGGGCAGTTTTCTTGTTGGGATTTCA
>JASXSY010000292.1:0-34905 GCA_034509805.1 Sipha maydis
TGTAGCAATGTGATAGGAAAAGTAAAAAACGGTAAAATAATAGTTAGCATATTAAATATATCGGAATACACGCAAAAGATAAAATTAAATGATTTAAATAAAATATTATATGACGAATCTTCAGATTATAATTTATACAAAATAGATACGATAAATAAAAATGAACCGTCAACGCGAATAGAACGAATAAAAAATTTAATTAGGAGCGAACATATGAATAACGAAGAAAAACAATCTATATTTGAACTATGTGAACAATATTCTGATGTATTTCATTTAGAGGGGGATAAATTAACTTTTACCAACGCCGCTAAACATGAAATAAAATTAAAAGAAAACCAACCGCCTATATATAAACGACCGTATAGATTACCTCATTCACAACAAGAGGAAATAGCTTCACAAATTCGTAAAATGGAAAATGATGATATTATAGAACAATCCACGAGTCCTTGGAATGCACCATTATTATTAGTAGCTAAAAAACCAGATGCTAGTGGGAAACAGAAATTTAGAATTGTTGTAGATTTTAGAGCATTAAATGAAGTAACATTAAATGAATTTCATCCACTTCCGAACATAACCGAAATATTAGATCAACTAGGGCAATGTCAATTATTTAGTGTTGTCGATTTGGCATCAGGATTTTATCAAATACCATTAGAAAAATCATCACGTGAATTAACGGCCTTCTCTACTAATCAAGGTCATTGGCATTTTAAACGTATGGCAATGGGTATGAGAACTTCACCCGCGACTTTTCAAAGATTAATGAACAACGTATTAGCAGGCATAATAGGAATAAAATGTTTAGTATATTTAGATGATATAATTGTATACGGTAAAAATTTACGCGATCATAATAATAAATTAAAAGAAGTATTCGAAAGATTAAAAGAACATAATTTAAAAATACAACCGGATAAATGCGAATTTTTAACACGCGAATGTGTATATTTAGGACATGTAATATCTGAACATGGAATAAAACCAGACGAAAAGAAAGTAAAAGCTGTTCTAAATTTTCCAAAACCAACTAACGTAAAACAGATAAAATCATTTTTAGGATTATCAGGATATTATAGAAAATTTATCGAATCATATAGTGCTAAGGCAAAACCAATTACAAATCTTTTGAAAAAAGATGTTAAATTCGAATGGACAGAAGAATGTCAAAAATCTTTTGATTCATTAAAACAAGCATTATGTTCTGAACCAATTTTAAAATATCCAGATTTTACAAAACCATTTATTTTAACAACTGATGCAAGTAATAAAGCATTAGGGGCAATATTATCGCAAGGGGGAATAGGAAAAGATTTACCTATAGCTTATGCTTCACGAACTTTGAATAAAAGTGAAAACAATTATAGTACAACAGAGTTAGAATGCTTAGCCATTATTTTCGGTGTAAAACAATTTAGACCATATTTATACGGTAGAAAATTCATAATATTAAGTGATCATAGACCACTGACGTGGTTATTTAATTTGAAAAATCCGTTATCAAAATTAGCCCGATGGCGCATACAATTAGAGGAATATGATTATGAGATTAGATATAAACCGGGAGTACAAAATTCAAATGTAGACGCTTTGAGTAGAATGTATAATATAACTGAGATAAGAAATGATAATTATTCTAATTTTCTTGAAAAAATGGAAACACAATTAATTTCGAATAAAAATGTAAAAGAAACGGTAGGAAATTTATTAGACGTACCCATTGAATATCATTTAGTATCAGAATCCGCTAAACAATATAATTTCACGGAAGGAATAAATAAAATATTAAAACATAGATTTGGAAATAATCAAATGCTACCACCGAGTAAAGTAATAGGTGATATAAAATATTATAAAGTAGACAATCGATATATAATGTTTTTAATAACTAAAAATAAAGATAAACAATTATCAACGTATGAAAATATGTACGTAACGTTAATGAACTTGAAACAATTTTGCGAAGAAAATAATATCAATAAATTAGCAATGAATAAACTAGGTCAATCAGATAACCTAGAATGGGAAAAAATTAGGTCAATAATACGATATATATTTCGGAAAACTGATATAGAAATATTAATATGTACTGAGATAGAATATACTGAAGAAGAGAAATTAGACATTTTAAAACAATTTCATGACTCAAGATTAGGAGGACATTTAGGAATAAATAAAACTATTAAAAAGGTACAAAAACAATTTAAATGGAGAGGTATGAAAACAGATATAAAAACGTATATAAAAAATTGTACATCGTGTCAGAAAAATAAAATTAATAATAAAAAGATAAAACAACCCATGGCTATTACATCAACTAGTTCGAAACCATTTGAAAAAATATTTTTGGATATTGTAGGACCACTAACAACCACCTTATCGGGGAATACATATATTTTAACAATGCAGGACGATTTAACTAAATATTCATTAGGAGTCCCTATACCAGATCATCAAGCTAATACTGTGGCAGAGGCTTTCGTAGTACATTTCGTATGTATACACGGAATACCAGAAACAATACTAACAGATCAAGGTACCGAGTTTCTTAGTAAAACTTTTAGTGAAGTATGTAAATTGTTAAAAATAAATAAAGTAAATACTAGTCCTTTTCATCCGCAAACGAATGGAAGTTTAGAAAGATCACACCGAACTTTAGCCGAATATTTACGACATTATGTAGACAAAAATCTTAGCAATTGGGATCATTTATTACCATACGCATTTTTTGTATATAACTCAACTGAACATTCATCTACTAATTTTCAACCATATGCATTAGTATACGGTAGGACGTTAGAAATACCAGTTAAATTAAAATCTGAACCAGAACCGAGATATAATTACGATAATTATTTGTATGATTTAAAACAAAATTTACAAGAGTCACATAAAATTGCGAGGGATAAATTAATAAAAAGTAAAATAAAATCTAAAGAAGAGTATGATAAAAATGGAAATGCAATTGAGATACATGTAAAAGATTTAGTGTTATTAAAAGATAATGCAAGTAAAAATAAGTTAAATTCATTATGGACAGGACCATTTGAAGTAATAGAGATATTAGGAGAAGAAAATATAGTAATACAAAGAGGAAGAAGGGGAGTAACAGTACATAAAAATAATGTAAAAAAGTATTATAATGATAACATATAAATAATAAATAAATAAATAAATAAAAAAAATAAAAATTGAATAAATTTAAGTATTAATTATTGCAGGTAGAAACTGTAACGAAGAAATTCAAAAAAAAAAAAAAAAAAAATATATATATATATATATATATATATACATAGATAGGATCATTATTATCATGGAAAGAGCGAAGGAATTCATGAGAAAATTGCGAGAGTTTTTAGGAGGTGAAAACCATATAGAATTAGGAATACGAGAATTAGGAAGTATTATTGAACTACCATGTTTTAATGAACATATAATGGATGCTAATAACTTAATGACAGAACCATATACAGGCGAACAATTACTAAATATAATGCTTGGAATACAAGAATTAACGCAAGAAGTCATATATGTAAATTCAATAGGACCAACTTGTAATGAATTAGGTAGAATTATAGATGAATTAGTCGAAGATGGTATTTTCTAATATACACACTAAATTACGAACAATAGAAGAGAGAGAGGAACTAGAAGTAAGAAAAGAGGAGGTATATCCACATTTAACTCATAGTCACATGATAAGATAATTAAGCAATATTAATTAAAAAATATTTTAACGTTAAAATTGAGTAAATCATATTGAACACTATTACATGGGAGTAATACATGTAAATGTAGAGGGTCCTGGGAATGACAATTTGATTTCAATAATTATAAACAATAGAATATTTAATAGTTAGTCTCAATTAATCACATTTTTAGTAGACTGTAATCAAAAGAATAATTCAATGATAATAATATTATTTTGTAAAATGGTAAAGGGGAAATAAACACTAATATTAGAATTTAAGACTATTTTATTGTAAAATTATGCAAGTATGCAACATGAAAAATTGTAATTACTAACCAAAGATATAAAAATGTCATTATAAAAAAAAAAAAAAAAAAAAAAAAATGTAATATTAATCTAATTATATATATTCAGAGTGTTAAGCAATAATTGTTAAAGTAATATGTATTAATGTAAACATATATACTATATAAAAAATGTAAGAAAGTCTTATCTAAAGAATAATTTGTAAAAGATTTCTGTCTTGCAGACCGAAACCTTTTTTTTAGTGGGGAGGTGTTATGGGCCTCCATGCGTACTATAATATCTGATTATCAGTATATTTAAAATACACATTACGTAACTTGTAATAATCTAATAATGTAATAATATTATATCTAAATATAAATTGAAGATGTAACTAGGAATACTGAGAATGTCCTAATAAGGCGATTCGGCATTATCATATACTAATAAGGCAATTCGGCACTATCATGTATTAATTTGGCGATTCAGCACCAAACAGCAAGGGCAACAGTCCACGAGACCATAAAAGGTCATAAGCCTATTCCTGGAAATCACCAAACAACCGGGTGCAGCTTTCCAATGACGTCAATCGAGCCATATAAAAGAGGGTCCGAATCAACCACAAATCAGATGAGTTCTAGTCACGGAACTGCAAGCAACTTCACGTCACTCTGTTTTATGAATTGTTATAACACTTTGAATTATTTAAATAAACGTATTGTAAAAGTTAAAGTCTCACATTTTATTAAATTAAAATTCATCATCGACTGCACAAGTTGAAATCTAGCCGGTGGCACGTAACACATGTGTTAAATGCTACGATCATATATCTTTTTAAATTTTCGAAAATGAATGATCGGCGATTGGACCATTGTATGGATTTGTATTAACTGAAGCTCCGTTCAACATCACATTATGTAGTTGGCGCATATTTAAACAAAGAAATTTATCCTGGTGTTAGGTCATTACTGAAATTTTCCTCGACGGATTTGCCATTTAATATTTTATTTATTGATTGTAGTGTTTTAAATTCTTTATTTTTTTGTTAAACCAAGGACATTTTGTTTTTAATTTTATCTGCGACTCTTCCGTTACACTCAAGAAGTCCCAAGGGGAATTATAATCTAAGCCTAACCTAGTTTTTATACAAACTTTGATAATGTTGCGAATAGAATTTTATGTTTTGTATGTTAACCTAAATCCTCACTTCGCGAGTAAATCACTTATTTCAATCAAAAATATATGGTATTATATTATATATAAACGATAATGTAACGACCCATGGTACAACAACTTTACTGACAACTTTCTATATTCCATAGCCGAAATGAGAAATTAGTAATGATGTTATACACGTTATACGTAAAGTAAAGTTATGGTATAAATCTAGTTTAGCGCCCACGCGAATTTTTGAATTTTTTTTTCCGCAACTAATGTAAATCAACGTTCTAAAAACGATGGTGCAAAAAAAAGTTAGCAGAAATCAATAGTTTTCGAGTTCTAAAATTTTGAAGTTCGTTTTTTCTACAATTTATATAAATAGAGCAAAATATTAACATTGAGTTACGTTTGAATCGTGACGCAGTGGTCTGCACTGCACTAGTACCGAATATCGGGAGTTTATATCTGTCCACGGAATAATATATTTTTGCACTTTTCATTACCTTTTTTTCGTAAAATGCGTTTTGGTTGGCTTTGTGACCTACTTGGGGTGGTGTTGCATAACGAATCGAGGGATATTTTCGTTTTTAAATGTCCGAACGAGTGCAGTGGTCGATGCAAAATTCGTTATAAACGCGTTGTGTGCATGCGTATAAACGTAAAATCTCAAACTTTGGAAGGCTATAACTTCCAAAATAATGGTTTCTACAAATTAATTTTTTCACCATCGTTTCATTAAATTCGTTAAAACACATAGGTTTCCGAAAAAAAAATTCAAAAATTCGCGTGGGCGCTAAATTAGATTTGTTCCAATGTTATAACACAATACACTGAAAATTCAATAAATAAAAATGCAAAAAATAATTATTATTTTGTTTGAGTCGAATCATTACCTTTGGAAAAAAAATCAGAATATATTGACTGAAATACCACAATTCAATGATAATGTGAAATTATTTTAGTTATATAACGTAAATTTAAAAATGTTATAACTCTTAAACAAATGATTTCCGAAAAATATTCAAACAATTTCAAAATCAGCGTTGAAAAACACGTCAATTGAGATAAAAAAAAATTTGTAATTCGCGAGGGGCGTGGTGAACTGCACTTTAGTCAATTTGATTTAATAATGTTAATAGTTATACAGAACTAATATATATTAATTAATTAAAATTAATTTAATTCATATCGTAACCAGATAATTATACAATGTAATAAATTGTCACTTAGATAAAAGCCATAGGTATTAAAAGGGTGAGATAAGAAAATATCAGTAGATAAGTACTGCATTATTCAATTCTGCATCGAAAACCGTAGGGAATGCATAGTGTACGTATTAAGTAACGTTTTACATTTCTATTTTTATTTGTGCCCTTTATTTCTTGAACATGGAATCTACGAAGAAGAAAATCAAAAACTTGTTGCACTAAACAATTTTAAATTTAGATTTAAAAAAAAAAGTAACAAGCAATATTAAACGTTAGACATGTTTACGTAGAAAATGTAAGTCATATTTTTTAAAAAAAAAGAATTTAAATTAAATCATTGATACCATGAAAATATGATAATAATATTATGGAAATTGAAGAACAATAGATGCGAAAAAAAAAATTACTTAAGAAAAGTCGACAGGCAAAAAATATTGAAAATTTAGGTATATTACCATTAATTATAGAATAGATTATAGAATAGATAATCTATTCTATAATCAATGATATTACATACATTTTCACCCAAATAAAGTAAAATAAAATATTTCGAAACCCTGAAAATATAAACAAAACAAAACTATGCATTATGACATTGTTTAAACAACGTAAAAAAAACAAATGTACGTATTACGCGAAAAATCCCGAGACATTAATATATAATTGGAAAGAAAATTGTAATTTAATTTTAGAAAAAATAGTTTAGGAGCCATTTCGGGTGGGCGTAGCCCATTCGTCGTAACGCGGGAAACCACCGGCGTATCTGTGCGCCTCGAACAGCATTTCGATCAAGGAGTTTAAATTATTATTTTGTACATTGGTATATTTTGTTTATGTTACCATTTTGGTTACACATTTCATATTTCTTATCTGTAATAGATCTGTCTTGATGTTCGTACAACAGCGTCAAGATTTGTCGGAACGCAATCGCGTGAATTTTAAATTTCAATATTCAATCAAACAGGTTAGTAAAAATAATATAAGGCTGCCGTTGCAGTAAAATACGTATTTGGGTGGAAACCGTATTATTAACTAATTTTATAATTTCTCTTCAATCCTATGTAAAAAAAGACAAATTCACAGTTGGCGGTACGTAAAGCATTGGCGAGAGTGCAAGAGGTATGTAAATGAAAAAAAGGATGAGAAACGCTGTTTTATAAGAACAAATATTTAAGTTAAATATTCATATTTTTCAATACACTTTTTTACCTCCAACATATCTATCGAATATTTATCATTAAATCATTAGCAATATCTTAATCCATACATTAGTATACATATAATAAGTGATGATCAGTAATATTAAACAAAAGTGTACAACATAGTAAATTATTTCATCATCGATATTTAATTTTACTATAAATTTTGTTTTATAACAAATTTATTTTTGTTGTATTTATTATACTTATCAATAATGTTCACAGAAATATGACTCATTACGGGTCGAGTGTAATAAAAAATCAAGATGTTTATTCAGATTATGAATTACATTTTTTATCCGGAGTAAGGTTTTTGAGTTGAATAATTAGTTGTTTTTTTTTTTAAAAAACTTATTTTATTATACTTTAGAGTGAAGTTAATTTTTTGAACGTCGAATCAAATCCGTCAACTTCATCAGTCCTTGTATATAATTTAATCGTCAAAGAAAATAGAGAATCGATCAAAACTGATTCTAAAACTAATTTGTGGTATATCCATAAAGAACTATATAAAAGGTAATTAAGTAAATATTTTGTTTTTAAACAATTAAATAATAAAATCATTTTTTAGAGAGATTGGCTACAATAATACATGTAGAATATGGAGTGATGGATATTATAAGTCTGATGTCGCTTTACAAAAACTCCAAATGACTTATTATTTAAGGGGCAATAAGGATTATTTAAATTCTATGGATTTTAGTAAGACTGGTAACATATTAGTTAATGGATCACATGGTGGTTCAATAATACTCTGGAATTGGCAGCAGAAAACAAAGCCCTTACTCATTTATAAAAATCCTTCAGCTAAAAGGATAACACACGTAAATTAGTTTGCACTACTTTACTTGTGTAATTGATTTTTCATTAACTATTTTATATTTAGATAAAATTTCTAACAAATCAAGGAAATGATCATATTGTGACAGCTGGGAAAGATGAAAGAGTGAATTTAGTTGTTATGAATAATTCTGGTATTATTTATACTCAAATAATAGCACACCATAATCGCCCATGCAGTAAAATTGGGTCACTTCGCGAAATACCATATGTGTTGCTCAGTTGCGGAAAAGATGGCATTGTTAACCATATTGACATTCGTGAATCGCCTAGTGAAGTTAAAAAGTAAGGAATAATATTTTATATATTAATACTTTTTAAATTACTATAATAGGGGAATCCTAGGTAAGTGTAAACAAATTTAAGATTCATGTATTTTAAAAATATAACACTATAATACATTTAGCTTATTTATTCTTTTCATATCTATTTAATAGCTTAATGTTGCGATTATTGTTATTGTTGAGACAAAGATTGAATATTGTATGATTGGTAATTTTTTGTTTTACATTGCATTTAGAGTAGAAAAATTAAGTGGTAACTTGTTTTGTTGCTATTTTAATGGCTGTTCACTGACTATTACGTAAATACTTTCTGTTGAGCTACTTTTAAATGCGCTTAAAAATAAACATGTACCTGTTTGGTATATTACCTCTAATAATTGAAATGATAATTTGTTTACTGTACTGTAAAATATTTAATCTGAAAAGCGATTTGTGAGTTTGTAGTAAAATTTCTGTGTCTACTCCTCAATAAATATTGGCTAGTACTTTTATTATGTTTATTTTATTTTTACGTTATTAACATGCTTTTTCCTTGTGAGTATTTCATCAAAAGTTAATCCTAATCTTCAATGTTTTAGTATAACATATCTGTTTACTACTTTGTGTAATATATGGTTTTTGTTAAGTTTTTACTATTAGAAAATATAGTATAAGTTGATTTCTCTGGAGAAAAGGAAAGTCCTAAAGATTTTTTCCATTTACATAAATTATTCGTGAAGTGTTTGATTTTATCTTCTATATATTTAAAGATTCTATGCTTATTCCAAAACTAACTATTGTCAGCAGAAAAATAAATATTTTAGCAGGTTTTAGTATTTTTTGAATCATATTGTTAATTGCAACTAAAAAAAAAGTATTTTGCTGGTAAATAAGCCTTGTGGTATTCCATTTTTCAATATATATATATATATATATTGATTTGAGTGGAATCAATTCATAGCAACTTTGAACAATTTTTTATTTAGAAAAAAAGTATTTTATAAAGTATATTATATTTTCAATTAGTTCTCAGTTTTGTAGTTATATTTTTATTATTATATTTAATGGTCTATAAGTTTGGGCTTCATATTTATTTGGATTTGGTTACTGGATTGACAGTATTTTTGCTTGTTTCCATTGCTTTGGAAGAATGTGTTGCTACCATAATTTGTTGTAAAACCTTAAGTGGTATTCTATGCCGATAAAAAGCAAATTATTTTAAAATAGGAATGCCACAAAAGCTACTTTTTTTTTTTTGGTTAAGTATATATTAATACTATATAATACTAATGTATCTTAAGTTAGACATATATTTATTTTTATTTATCTTTATAAATGGGTAAAGTGTTTTATTTCAATTTAATACATAACACATCAATATATAATAATAATGTTTTAATAATGATAAAATGTAAAATAAAAACTAACTAACTATGTGAGGAACCCGATATCTAGTGGTATGAGAAAGAAATTTAAAAATGACCAACAAAAGGAGAGAGGGAGCATCAACAAGACCATCCTATCAGCTGATGAATGTATTAGTTCAATATTATGATATCAGAATTAGTTCTTGTAATGTTATTTCTTTATTTACACTATGTGTTTCTTTGTTTTGTTTGTACAGTAGAACCCTTCTTGTCCACCCACAGATGGTGTGCTACATCGGTTCATCTAAACATAGTATTATTGATATGAATAATTTAAAAATACATATGTATTTTCCAATTTATAGTAAATATCTATATAAAATTATATAATTGCCTGTATAATATTTCCCATATTGTTTGTCTACTTTAGTACACTTTTGATATTGTCCTTCAGTACTTAGAGCAAAAGTCAACCTCAACACCTATGGTAATTTTGTGGATTAACAAATTAGGAGTATTGCAGCTAAGTCTATATGTCATATAATTATATATATATATATATATAAATATAGTTATAGACATATTATGTCATTTGCTAAACAAAAATCTATAACTGACTTTTTCTAAGAAATGAAAATGTAATACATATACATATATCTAAGTACATATAATATATTTCTAATAATAATCTAAGTGAAAATTATCTAAATAAAAATGTTCTGTATATTCTTATGATCTAACGTTCCGACCACTCCTCCAGTCCCTAAGGTGACGAGTTAGAGAAGTTGTACTGTAATTTATGAATTCTGGATATAAGTTGCTGCTTATACTATTGAATTATTTCTCTAATATATTACCATTGATTATTGAATAAATTCTAAAGTAAATTCTATAATCAATGGTTTTACTAACTTCATAATTTTCAGTTATCCTTTGTTCATTAAATTGTAATATTTTAATTTGTGATGTTTTTTTAATTCCTTTTAAGGCAAGGGTGTTTTGGAAAATTTTTGCAGGATTTTCTGTATTTATTATTGTTTTTAATAAAAACAAATTGTTATTAATTTTGCTTTTAATCTTTCTTTTTTTTAGAGTAATCGAATAAATTAGTTATCTATATTAATGAATAGTTTATTTTGGTTTGTATTGAAATTTTATATTCAACAATGGAACTGTTTTTTTCTGAAAAATCTACTTGTTAGAAATGATTTTGAAAAACTATATTTAACTTTGTTTATTCAAGCTTTTTATCTAACGTTTTCAACATTATTTTTTTATTTTGATTCTTCAGTAGTTTTTCTATTTCTAGTTAAATTATTTGTGAAAAAAGTTTCTAGTTTGAGGTTTTAAGGTTCCATCATTTTCCTGATGTACTAGACGCAATTCTATATTAGGGCTGCCATTCGTCCCGATTTAGCCGGAACACTACCGGTTTCAAGCTGGCTGTTAAAATGATAAGAATGATTATACGGTGGTTATTTGAAACAAATATATCGTGGAACAAAAGGTAGCGATAGCGATACGATATAATATTATTATTAAAATCTTATTTTTTATCACAAAAAAACTGTTCTAAGATTTTAAAAATATTTTTTAAAAATGAAACATTTTTGTTATGGCTAGAATTCTTGCAGAGCCGATTAAAAACTATTAATATCTACATTAAAAAAATTGAGGAACAAAAATTGTGTGCTATAGAAGTAATATCAATTATGGAACAGTTAATTGAAAAGTTAAAGAATGAAAGAGATGATTTTTTTTTGACAAGTGATTTGGAAGAAATGTTGGATAATAGAGAAATAACATAAAAAAGTTTACAGACATTTGTACTTCATTTTATAATTTGTGTATAAATTATTTAATGGATTGGACTGCTTTAAATCAGCACATACCTGAATTAAATTCTTTATCGTGGATTTTTATGTTGAAAACAAATGAAATAAGCTGGTCAAATTTAAAACTGTCAATCAATTTTGTAAAATCACAATTTAAAATTGTTTTAAATGAAGAAGAACTGTTTGAACAATTTAAATTTTTTGAAAAACTTTTTAAAGAAAAATCTGCTGAATGGCACAGTTTAACATTTGAAGAAAAATGGATATCTATATTTAAATCATTTAAAGAAACAAGCACCGATTATTCTACATTATTAAGATTAGTGGAATTTGCATTTGCATTGCCAGGTTCTAATGCTGCAGTAGAAAGAATATTCTCATTGATGAATAATTATTGGACAAAATCAAGAAATAGCTTAGGACTAGATATGGTTGAAGCAACTTTGGTCGTTAAATCTAATTTAGAAAATAAACCTTGTAATGAGTTCTATGGCGAAATATCAATAAACAAAAATTTGCTTATTCAAGTCCATAAGACTTCAAAATATTCGTGGAATAATCAAGCTTCTGAGAATGAAGCTTCAAGATCTCAACAAATATCAAAGGACAAGGGTGATGAATTTGAAGACTCTGATGGAGTCAATGATGATCTATGTATATAGTGTTAAAAATTTTATTTAATATTATAACTAAAAATTTAAATCAAATAAAAGAACTACTAACCATTATCTTGTTATTATCTAAATAATCTAATTTTATTATAATCATTGATATACTTAAAATAATGAGTGAACAGATAGCTAGGGAGGCTCATTTTTCTCAGATAAAGGTACTGTATGGAAATAATAATAAGTATAAAAAAAATATTTGGTACATACAAAGCTCAAATGTTTGGAGGGGGTCCCTAATATTAAAAGTCCCGATTTTTGATCTCAAATAAATGGCAGCTCTATTCTATATTCAAATAGTATATATATATATATATATATATATACCAGTGATCGCTATTATATAGTTCTGTTTTAATAGACCATTGTAGATTTGTAGATTATTTTGTTAAAGTTATTTCTAAGTCATTGGTTGATAGTGATCCATTTGTCACATTGAAGTGAGTTGGGTTGTTATTTAATAATAATATATTGTGCATATCCAAATGTTTTTTTATTTATGTTCTTTAAAAATGTATATTTTTTTTTTAATGGTAATTAGAATACTACATATCAGATTTGCTCAAGGAAATGACTTGCCATTATACGGTATTGACATAAATCCTTTGAATCCATTTGAATTTATTATAAATGGTGAAGATGAAATTATAAGAATGTATGACCAAAGAAAATTATCATATGGACCAGTAAAAACGTTTTATCGTTCTATTTTAACTAGAAGAGTAATAAGCTGATATAATAAAAAATATATATACTGAACTCACCAGTAGTTAAATAATTTTCAGTTACCGGATGAACACAATGATCGTTTACTATTACTACCGCGAAATTATACATCTGCTGTTTATAATTATTGTGGAACAGAAATTTTAGCTTCCTATGGCGAACATCAAAGAAATGATGTTGTTGTGTATGATATTAATAATCCACATGAATCATTTTTACACCGTCATATTAGTGAAGAAAATCAGGATTCATCAAGTATGTAATTTTGTTCAGTTTTTTATATAATACTTAATAGTTTCTAAAATACCATTTAATTTCTGTTTAGTATCTGCTATCAATTTTTATGGACCCAGAAGTGATTATGTAGTATATGGGTTAGACAATGGTTTTATTATATTTATTGATAAGAAAACGAAAGCAGTGGTTCATAGAATAGGTGAAATGGAACAAGGAAAAGTACAATAAAATATTATTTTCTTTAATTAATATTATCATTGATTATAGAATAGATCTGTTCTGTAATCAATGATATTATGTAGTGAATATCATAATATTTTGATTTTCAGGTTACAACAATAAAGGGACATCCACAAATACCAGTCCTTGCAACTTCTGCACGATCTTCTGGTGTTCAAATTTGGGAACCATCTAAAAATAGTCAGCCGCAAAATATTCAAAATTTACAAAACGTAAATTATCTTAATAGTTCTTATTGTTTTAAAGATAAATAAGAAAATTATATAAAAAAAAAAATTGAAATTGAATATTTTAAATTATTTATTTAAGTAATCACAATATGTTTCTATAATTACAGTTGACATCACGTCTTTTGGTTGATAACAAAGTTTACAGAGTTAATGTGTCCTTGAGATCTTTGGTAAGCTTTTTATTTTCTGTATGATAGATCTCACTTTTTAGTCTCACCTTGAAAGTATCATTATATTAGTTTAATAATTTTTGTAAATTTGAATGTTTGATTTCAGCTCCAAGACACCAATGAATCTTAAAACAATCTTCAAGTGTCTGATACTTTTGACTAGTTGTACATTATTTCAATTATTGTGTTAAAATGTTTATGTATTCAATTTATAATTTTTTTATTTATTGTTATTATTTTATATTTTTAAAGAATTTTGATGAAAGTTTGATGAATTTTGAAGAAATTTATCCTGGTGTTAGGTCATTACTGAAATTTACCTCGACAGATTTGCCATTTAATATTTTATTTATTGATTGTAGTGCTTTAAATCCTTTATTTTTTTGTTAAACCAAGGACATTTTGTTTTTAATTTTATCTGCGACTCTTCCGTTACACTCAAGAAGTCGATCCCTAGCATTTATTAAAATTTGTAGACTTTCAGGAAGTGTTATAATTCTTGTTTTGTAGTTTAATTATGCCTTGGGATAATAATCAAAATTTATTTTTAATATATGTTAAATCATTTTTCTAAATTTTATTGTCAAACAATTCTTTAGCTATTTTTAGCAAATCTATGTCTAATTCTGAGATTACAGATTTAATTTAATTTAAATTATTAACGAAATATTAATATTAAATGAAAAATATTAGTTATGAAATATCATATAATGCATTTTTCGCATTTTTATAATCGTATATATGAATTGTATTCAAAATAAGCGAAAACATGCAAAATAAACACACCATAATTTATCTCATCGTGATTTGTGAATATTACTGACAAAATCAATGATCAGAAGTCACAAAAGAAACATGCTGTTGCATATAAATCCTTGCCCTGCTTATAAGTATAAATAAATAGAGTATAGGACATAAGTACTATTTTGCAGATTATCTCCAATGGCGTAATTAGTGAATTCATTCCTATATAATATATTATATTCATAAGGTTAAATTTATATTTGATCATTCGATAACTTTTTGCATTGTAACTTGATCATTACGATTGTGAACAGAGTAAACTTAATTTGTCGAAATAGAATAAAAAAACATTTTAAAAAATATCAATAACTTTGTATGTACTCATTGTGTTATCTATTACTTTATTATTATTTGTTTTTTACATACTTTAATGATCTTTAACAGTTAAACAAGCCATAACTTCTAAACAATGTTGTCAGTGTTATTAGGATATAATTGTTATAAGCCGTTGATTGACGATTATAATTTAATTTCCATAGGTTGTAAATTATCGTTTGAAATATCCAGTATGTCATTCTGAGGGTTTAAGGTTTGAGATAAAACATCGATTAAAATTAATTTTATTCTTAATCGAATAGTTCTAAAATATTTACGTACATAATGCTTTCGCTTTTTATGTTATTAAGATTTTATACTATTAAACATTTACGATTAATTAATTTATTGATAAGTCATAGAACCGAGAGTTAAATGTCAAAATTAGCGGTCACCTGCTCAACATTAATGTTTATTTAAATGTTCAAAACGTTAATAATATTGAAATTTTTTTAACAAAATCAAAATAATAATAATAATTATCAACGTGCGATTAAATCATTGTTATTTCCCAATCTAAATGACGGTAATTTTCGATAAATATATATTATAATATATAACAATAATATTAACATGGCATTGTAATAGGTATACCTATGTAAGATATAAGTTATAACGAGTGAGTACTTCTAATTGAAAGTTGTACTTCATATTTTCTGTACTCCGCGTTAATACAATTTTTAAGAAATTATGTGAAAATACTAGGGTTGAAACGTTTAGTATTGGTTAAAATACCTGTAATTTTTTTGGTAGATACCAATGATGCATGTTTGCTCTTTGCAGTTAATCCTGTCGCCACGCTACTGACATAGTGTGTATACTGTTTACGCACTTCGCAAGAGACATCTAAAGCACACTTGCCGGCCTAACATTTTTTGGAGATAATTTTAACGGGAGCCCTTTTTACACGCATCTATTTCGAATTGACTTAAAAAAAACTAGTAGGTTTCTACAAAATTATCCTAGTTCCTCCTACCCCCCTGACACGGTGAAATTTTTTTGAAAAAAATATTGTTGTCACGTGGATTTTCATAAATTAAAGATTCGCCTGTATAATAAATACTCGCGTTTTTTAAGTATTAATTAGGTAGTTATTTAAAAATGTCTATATCTTGTAAAAATTATATTATATTAACATTACTATGATGATAGTAAATTATAATATAGGTAGGTACATGCACATCTATATTTAATACATTTAATAAAATGGTTGATTTTTTAATCCCACTTTTTTCACATATTCCATACGATTTATTTCACCATTCTGGTATTTCTTCCATTGTACAATTATTTCATCGTGAGATATCCTTAATTTATTGTTAGGAGGAGAGTTCATAAATAAATACGTTTCGCTTTGTAATTTTAATAATACATCAATTACTATATGAATGGAACAATGAGCAACATAAAATTGGTCTTTTAAATGTCGATGATATGATTCAGCTGCATTTGTAGTTCGTATAACCTCATTATCCGGAATTTCAGCCCAAATTTCAGATGGAAATATATTAGAATCAATGTACTCGTATGTTTCTAAAACGTAATAACTAAATTTGGAGATCGTTTGATCTTCAGGTGCGATAGACATAAAATCTGCGATATAGTTTAATTTAATAATTTAATATCTGTTATTTAATTTCTATTAACCGTGGCTCACAGGTACCTAGGATTTTGGCGCTTTTGTACGATACGACTTATTTTTTTCTTATCTTATTTTGGCGCTTATGTCTTCCACCGCCCGGCGATCGCTGAGTATCCGGGTGGGCCGCACAGACACTGTCTGTGAGTAAGAGTACCGTAATTTTTCAACTATCAACCCTCGACGGATCGTGATAATTATGCCGTACGGAAAAATGTATAAGCGTAGAAAACAGTTTTCATTGAATTAAACGTGTTTCTGTGCGTTCTGTGTGTAATTACACATTTTTAAAATTCATATCGTTTCAACGTATTATATGATTGCGGCGTATCGATCGTCGGAGTGTCAGTGACGTATTAGAGAAATAGTATGGTGAGTTATGAAGGTGGGGTCTGGAGAAACTTCTCCGTGCGACTGAATATTAAGAAAAATAATTTAATTATGTGAATTCTAAATAACTTAAGATAGTTGGTCGGGACGAAAAAAATGAAAAAAAGAGAGAGAGAAAGTTAGTTGACACCAGGCCCGGCTCAAGTGTTTAAACAAACATAGGTGAAATTTAGTTTTTGCCGCCCCTTACATGTAAATATTTTATAAAATATTTTTTTTTATACATAAAAATTGTCCAGAAAAAATGCCGCCCTAGGCGTGGGCCTATATCGCCTACCCCTTGAGCCGGGCCTGGTTGACACGGTTTGTTAAGAGTTATTCGCGTGCAATGGTTAAATTTAATTACACACTAGTCAATTGGAACGCGCGCGTGTCCACGTTCTTAATAATACGTTGTGATTAATAATCCCTCAAAATTTAACATTCGAATACGAACAGACGCTACCGAATACGCGTCTCAATTTCCAATGCGAATAAAACAGTTTTATATGTGATGGCCCTCATCATTCGTTGAAACTCAGTATGTAGGATTACGGTAGGTCCAAAACGGTCACATATTTTTTCCGGTGTGTACGAATTCTGTGATTTTCACATGAATTGCTTCTTGGGTTTTCTTAACGACTACACGAATTGTGTTCCAATGATATATAATTACTGCACAAATTAGGTCCCAAAGTAAATGCATTATTTTTCTTCTCGTTTTATATTGACTCAGAACTGCCAATAGCAAATTATTACTAACGATTGGTTAAAAATATTGTTTTTTGTCATTGTTATGCAATTAGAAAACGCAAATCTATATTATAATTATATTTAAAAAAAAAAAAAAAATTAAAATATTAAATTTAGATTTAAAAAATTATAAGACTGGTGAAAACTTTTACGATACTTTTTTAATATTATAAAAGAGAGTTAATTTACCATTTTCATATTTATCGTGTGCTCGTCCAGATAACCCGAGACGCAAGTCGTGAACCTACTTATAGATTTTTTTTTTATTTTGGGACGCAATTCGTGTGCAGCCATTTTTTCACCATTTTTACGCCCTTGACGCCCACCGCGTCATCAATATGTTATCTTGCTAGTAAGATCGAGAGAAAAGAGACGATCGAGATCGCGGTTTTTACTTATTATTTAATTTTGATAACACTGTTTCGGTAGGTTTTAAAATTGTGTACATTAAATTTAAACCAAACATGAGGTAACGTCAGGAGAGAAGGTGGTGGAAATAGCGTTATTTAAGTTTTTTATAAAGTATGACAGATATGCCCTTATTAAATCTTAAATCTTTTTTAAATTACTGAAATGACGGCTCATTTTACCGAAGAACCAATTTACGTGAGGGAATGGGTCCAAAAGTATAATGAATTGATCTTTGTACATAAGTACTTGTATAGTACAGATCTCATTTTTCTAAATTACATCATGTCATAAGTTTTATGAAATACATATTTATATTTTGATGATGTGCCAACTTTGGAATTGTTAAACTCAAGACCAGTGGCGGCTTTAGCCATCGCGAGGCCCTATGCGGCATGTGATTTGAGAGATCTCTATTACCGTATTGGGGGTATTCATTTTTTTTTTAATTAGGTGCAAAATTATGCATTTTTAAAGCTTTTTAGAGCAGATTTTCATCATTACCGCTGTTTAACGACTATATATTGCATATAAAGTGCATATGCATCACAGATTTTTTTTTATTCAAAGAGTGGTTTGTTCTTTCGTGTTTAATTAATTTATATAAAATACGTGTAAGGATGTTTGAAAAATCTATAAATAAAACAAAAAGGTAAATAGATTAAGAAATAAAATATAATATTAGCTCAAGGTACAGTATGAATCTGTATTTACATTACAGTTATGGTTACATATGCTTTCAAAAATGAACTCTTCTGCTTTTTTTCTGACTGAAGTCTTCAATTACACTACATGAGAGTTCATTTACAACTGACAATTGCGAGCGCCGAGAGTCTATCTTGAGTCATCGTGTTCTTCAAATAGGTTTTTATTAATTTTAATTTGGAACAACTTTTTTCGGCCGCCGCAACTCTCACGGGTATTGTAGTAACAATTCTAAGCGCAATACTTATATTTGGATAAATTTCACTCAGATTGTTGTCCACAATATACTTTAACGCCCGTACTATTCTACTCTTTTCAGATGTTCCTTTTTTTTCTGCTGAATTTCTACTTCTATCATGACACATGAAAATATTTTTAGCTCTTCGAACAAATTTAATCCATCTATGTCATGTTCGTTTCCTATAGATAGTGTGACTTGTAGATCTTTGAAGTTGTTTAACAGTTCTTCGTCAGACATAGTGGATAGATTCTTCTTCTTCTTCTTCTTCTACTTCGCCTTCCTCCCAACTATTTGGGGTCGGCCACCCTTGTCCTACACCTCCACTTTACTCGGTCAATCACATCTCCTCTGCACACACCGACAGCCCTCATGTCATTCTCCAAAGTCTCCAACCATCTCTTTTTTGGTCTTCCTCTTCCTCTTTTCCCTTCAACGTCCATCTTCATAACCACTCTTACTGCATTCGTTTCCTCTCGCCTCATCACATGCCCAAACCATCTCAGCCTATTTTCTCTCATCTTGTCCACAATTGGCGCTACACCAACACTACCTCTCACGTATTCATTCCTTATTCTATCTTCTCTTGTCACTCCACCCAACCATCTAAGCATTCTCATTTCCGCGACACTCATACTTTGTTCTATTCTCCTGTTAACCGCCCAACACTCTGAACCATACAGCATAGTTGGTCTCACTACACTTTTATAAAATTTACCTTTCAGCCTAATTGGAATTCTCTTATCGCATAACACGCCCGATGCTTCTCTCCATTTCATCCACCCGCACTTAATCCTATGTTTTACATCAATGTCAAAGCCCCCGTCCTTTTGAACAAAAGATCCTAAATATTTAAAGCTCTCAACTTCACCTATCACATCACCATCTATTGTCAGTTGTCTCCTCATTCCTTCAACTTCTTGGTCTCTTTGTCCAAAATCAAACTCAATATACTCAGTTTTATTTCTACTAATTCTCAATCCCTTTTCTTCGAGGGCTAACCTCCACTCATTTAACCTATTATTGACAACTTCTAGGTTTTCTCCTATCAGAACTATATCATCCGCAAACATCATACACCATGGTATCTCACCCTGTATCTCCTTTGAAACCTCATCCATTACCACTGAGAACAGGTAGGGGCTTAGAGCTGACCCCTGGTGCACACCTACTCCTATACTGAAACCTTCTGATACTCCACACCGACTCTTGACACTAGTACTCGACCCTTCATACATATCCTGGATCAAATTAACATACATTTTTGGGACATTTTTCCTCATTAATGCCCACCTTAAAACTTCCCTTGGCACCCTGTCATACGCCTTTTCTAAATCTATAAACACCATGCATAGTTTTTTATTCTTTTCTCTGTACTTCTCTACTAATTGCCTAACACAAAATAATGGCTCCATTGTCGATTTTCCTGGCATAAAACCAAACTGGTTTCCTGATATCGAGGTCTCACTTCTTATCCTCTTCTCTATAATCTTTTCTATAATCTTTTTTTAGTGGATAGATTCATTATGTTATACAATAACCCGAAATTATTTTTATGGCATTTCAGAGCTTCAAACCTTGGCTCGCAACTTGTACGGATTGTATCCACAACCACATAAAAATAGCTTATTTTAAATATATTTATTGGTAATAACTCTAGTGTCTAATCCGAAACTTCATAATCAAACAGTCTTATTTTCTGTCTTTGTCTTGTAGACTTAAAGGTCATTTCATTGAGCCCTATTTTTCCTACTATATATTATATTATATTTAAAATAAAAAAAACCCTGTTATCACGTGGCTTATTGACATTATGAATTAAATAAATTGTATTTTTAATTAAAATAATTTAATTTCATGCATTTCTAAATAAGTATAGAATTAAATTAAAAGGAAAGTAAGAGGAACACGTTTTATTTTACTTAGTAGTTCTACTTCCAATTGATGATACTACTAACATTACCCGTAATTTTATATTTTAAATTTCGATAATAATCAATTATTATAAATAATTACACTCACAAAATATAAGCAATTAATACTAAATTAATTATTTGTTTACATTAAATATACGTAGTTTTAAATTTTAATGTTATATTTATTATTTTATTATAATAATTATGTTTTGGAATTCGGTAAATTAATTTAATTTCATATCATTTTAAAACAACATGATTAATAACTTACTGTAAAATTACTTTTGAAGGAGCTCATTTGTCGTGGACTGTGGTCTAGCACACCAATTATCATTTTTGTCATAAATCATAGTTTATTTATTTTCATTATCTCGATTATCGAAATAAATTGTGTATACAACTGCGCTGTTGACCGTTTCCTCACAATTCACTACGCGCTATCGGCGTAATAATTTAATAGTTATCTAGCATGTCCAAGATTACGACTATTTCATGGTAAAATTTAATTTAATTTTGTATTTGATAATAATAAACGGTGTTCGGATTCATAATTGTAAATTTTATCCCGGGGCATCGATATTTCATAGTAAATCATGAATTAACTACAGATTTCTGCTCGATTTTTTGTTAACTGCGGGGCCCCGCAATATAGTAACTATAATATAATTTTATTATATACTTGCTGACTAATTTTACTATAGTTTAAATATTAAACTAAATATTTACCTAACAAAAAATATTGCCCCCTCCCCCCCAGGCAAATAACTAAATCTGTCCCTGGTTGGAAATGTGAGTCAGGTATGAGCTCGATAACATAAAAATACACAACATTTAAAATCGTAAACATAATATGTTATATAATAATACATAATAAAAATATTATTATAAATACGCTTTTAATTTGGTGCAATTCTTTAACCAATTAAAATAAACAAAAAATTATTATGAAAAACTTGACGTTTATTTTAAACTTTTGTGGGTTATTTGCATTTTTTTGAAAAATTAAAGTATATTTTAAGAATTTTTAGAGCATATTTTTTTTATATATTTCGTCAGTTTTTAGTTCATATCTGATTGCAAGCATATTTATTAGTTTGAAGTGCATTAGATCTATTGCTTTGTTAATGAACAATGGAATAATTATTTCATTTAATGTAATCAAAAAAAAAAAAATAATAATTAATATATATTAATTAAATATCATTTTTTTACAATGAAATAAAAGAAATAAACTAATTTTTTCGTTTTGGTGATTTTATTGTTGACTATAAATTATTAATTCATTCATTGCATATTTAAATGTATATGAAAATAACATTAGTTTTATATTTTATTATTTATTTATGTAAGTATAATAGAGCATGGTTTATCCACAAAAAGAATGTACTAAAGCATCGATTAATTCCAGTTTTATTTAAATGTAATTTATAATCCAATTATCTAGAGATCATTCTCAAGTGAAACCACGGAGATGCACACAAGGGGGGGACCTTAAATTGTTTTCGTGTCGTCCAAATACCACACAACGCTTCCATTATTCGATGTTTTAATGAAAATCTATCAATTCGTTGTCGTGTTTTTAACTTATGCCACATATCATAGTTATCATTGTTTATGAAATCTGTGGACTTGACATAGAAAACTAATGGCTTAAACTTTTCAACTCCTGTCGGCCTAGTCTAAGACCTTGACCCAAACGTCCATATTTTGTGAATACGAATTGACATTTGAGTGAATGCAGAGATGCCTACTTACTGCCATGTCAGTGCCGCTGTTAGAGGGCAGACAACTTAGAGACAACTAAAATAAATTCGGGGGCCAACAATTTGTCAACTTCGATAGTAAATTATGTTTAAGGGAATCGTACTGCTTTTGTGTGGGGCTCTCTCATAAGCTTACGACGGCGGTGACTTTTGTACAGGTGCACTAAGAAAGGATTTTCCAAAATTCGCGATTTCAAAGTGTCGAAAAGTTGCGAAGTGTTTGGGTACATAATCGTATTGTATGAAAACGATTGTTCGACCGCTTTTTCTTTAACTTTTATAAAATTATGGTGCCTGTGCTGTGTTAAGTTAACTTGACTGGCGGTGGACAGGAATTGGCCGGCCGGCAAGACAAAAATAACAACAACGATATTACAAAATAATTACAACGATACCTATTATCTACAGTCAGATGTTTAACGCGCGCATCAGATGACGCAGGTACCCTGGTACTCTGAATATGGATAGCAATTAAAAACGAACATTGGCCCGGGCGCCCAATAAAGGCCTTCTCATGTTAGGTACGTCAACGTGTACGTATTTTTCGACGTGCTACCAAATAATACGTCAAAATTATGCGTTTGACGTGACGTACATGGGTCTCATATGAATACGTCTATTCAAGTATGTCGCTACATTACGTTCATTGTCTATAAATTATTTAGTTAGTATGTTGTGCTCTGATGCTAGTGTGGTTAGTTCGTATTTTCCTGTGTTGTGCTTTAAGTTTAATTTGTATTCACAGTATTACACAGTTTATAAACTTATTAAATACAACTAGTGTATTAAATAATCGACAAAATATGACGTTATCTACGCGATCTAAATAAGCATTGGCGTTATTGATATTAACTACCGGGCCACACGATGCATTATCACCGGGTCCGTCGTCATACGGCGACACCGGATCCGGTGGAATTATTTTAATAATACACTATATTAAGTTATCGATTTTATTTTGGTCTACACGATACGTTTTCTTCGGTTCCGGCAGGTCTCTACCGCAATATGTTGCGCTGATACCGGATCGGCAATACCGGACAAACTTCAAATATACATTATTTTAGTATAGTTCGACCATACAATCCGGCAGTGTCGTATGCGGTGAATTTATTTATTTTGTTTTATGTAAAAATAACATATATAAAAACTAAAAATGTTCGTTTTAACAATTCATCAAATTAATTATTGACATACGAAAATATTCAAAAAACTTCAAGGGCAATTTTCGAATATTTTCATAAATGATAAAAAAATAATTTTCACCTTCTATTTTTGGATGAATTGGATGAGTCCAATATTTCCTTACTTTAGAAGTGGGAATAGTTGGTTTATCTAGTTCACCTGCGGCTTCCACGGTACATACTATATTTAAAAGTAAATTATCACACATTATTAAGCTGTTACAAACTTCAACTGTACTTGGCGATAACCAATATCACACAGACCTATCCCACTGAACAGCGTCATAAATAGGAACTATAATTTATAAATTTCTAAACTATAATTGGTAAATAAATAATTATTTTATTCTGCCGCATCCGGCGAAAACGCATAGTGTGGTTGAACATGACTTATCCGGTATCGCAGTAAATTTTTTTACTGCATGCGATGATACCGCATCGTGTGGTCTGGTACTAAGAAGACGAAAAAAACCAACAAAACAATCAAATAAAACTAGAATTTGGGACCATTCCACGGGCAAAAATCGATTTGAAAATTGAGAATTTATAAAATTAGATTAGATTAGGGAACTTCAATAATAATAATAATCTAATATAGATTAAATACAAATATACGATCGTTCGACTTATTCAACTGATAGCAATTTAGCAATTTAATATTATACGTTGACGCTTCGTAACAACGTTGACTGTTTTTGACGTGTCATATCCAGTGTGCTGACACGTAGGATACAGGACAGTATTCAGACACGTAGGGTTTAAAAAGAGTACGTCAACGCAACGGATGCCGACGTATCTAATGCAGTGTTCAAGACCATACAAAACGGTAACGCATCGTTGTTCAAAGTAATGATAATGATAATCGATCCTCTCACGATAACTGATGAAGCAGGGTTCACATTGGCGAGCGACGGGCGACAGCGATGCGTGATAAACGATGAGCGATAAAAGTATGCGCATCTAGTAGCGATTTGCTATAGAGATGTTAAATATTTTATCGAAAAAAAATGGTTGAGTGGTATAGTTTATATAATTGGTTAGAATATAGTGTAATAAATAGTTCGGCTTACTGTTTTTATTGTCGCTGTTTTCCACCAACAAATAAAAATACTGAAGACTCATTTACATTAATCGATTTTAAATATTGGCATAAAGGTAATAAAGCTTTTTCTAATCACGAAAAAAGTATTTCTCACAAAGAATCTTGTGCAAAAATGGCTGGGTTTCATTCAAGCAATCAGGTCGGAAGCATAGCAACAATAATTGATACCAAATATAAAGAATCAGTCAAAAAAAATAGACAGTACATCACAATTTTGTTAGACAATTTATTATTCTGTTGTAGACAAGGGATACCTATCCGTGGACATGATGAATCCATTGAATCATCAAACAAAGGTAATTTAATTGAGTTGTTACATCAAGTAGCTAAATATAACAACGTTCTAAAAGAAAATTTTATTGAGAAAGAACATAATTATACTTGTACAAATGGACTTTATACAAATAATTTCATTAATATAATGTTAAATCAAGTATTTAAAAACATAACAAGTGATATGAAAAATGCAAAAGTATTCAGTATTTTAGTTGATGAAACCCAAGATCTTTCTTGCCACGAACAAGTGTCTATAGTTATACGCTATGTAGATAAAACGTTTAAAATTCATAAAATGTGTTATATGGTTTTTATAAAACTGATAGGACTGACAGTAAAACATTGGCAAATTGAATCCAAAAAATACTTTTGCAAAATGGTTTAAAAGTTGAAGATATACGTGGCCAAAGTTATGATGGGGCAGCTGCCATGCGTGGTACATAAAATGGAGTACAAGCTAGAATTCGTGAACTAAATCCTCTGGCATTCTATGTGCACTGCCATGCTCATAAATTTATGCCTGGTTGATCTTACAAAACAAGTGGCTTGTGTAAGAAATATTTTTGGTACCTTACAGTCCTTGTATAATTTTATCAAAGCATCGTCTAAACGTAACGAAATATATGAAAATATGTGCTTAAATGCATCTAAGGTAAATGGACCGAAAAGCTTAAAAAAGTTATGTGAAACGAGATGGTTAGAACTCATATATGAGAATGATATAGTATCAAGAGGTGAAGCCAAAAGTTTAATGAATAATATATTAAACTTTGAATTTATATTTTGTTTATAATTTAAAAAAAAATGTTTTTGAACAAACTCATATTTTATCAAAATATTTGCAGTCGCCTAGCATTAACTTTTCTACGGCAAAAAATATGTGTAACAGTATTTTAGATGTATTAAAAGAACTAAGATCAGATGAGAAATTTGAATATAATGAAATTATTGAAATGGCTGATAAATATCAAGTTGAACATCCTAAATTGAACAGAAAAAAATGCATTCCTCTCAAACTAGGTGGTGGTGAAACACAGTCAAATAGTATCGTAGTTAAGGACAATTACCGTATTACCATTTACTTTAAGGTTTTAGATATAATAATACAAGAAATGGAAAATAGGTTTAAAGAAAATCAAATGGATATTATAAGTGGATAAAGTGAAATATTTATGTCAGAAGAACCAACTGAAGAGCTATTAAAATTAGTTAGTGACACATATAACTTCAATACACATGACTTGAAGACAGAGTTGGAAATTTTTAATAGAATGTTTAACCAAAAATATAACAATACTTCAGTATCTGAAAAATTGGAAGCAAAAATATATTATAAAAGGCAAAATTATATTCAAAAAGGTTTTCCATTAATAACAGAGTCTTTAAAAATATTTTTAACCATACCAACTAACACAGCAAGTTGCAAACGTTCATTTTCCTGTCTAAAGAGGTTGAAAACATATCTTAGAACGACGATGGGGCAAGAGCGTTTAAGTAGTTTAGCTAATTTACAAATTGAAAAAAATTATTGCATTGATTTCGACCAAGTAATTGATGAGTTTGATGCAACATGTCTTGAAAGAGGACGTCAACTTAGTTTAAAATAAAAAAAAGAACCGGATGGGCCTTGCTCTGCTGTACAGTTAGGGGTGGAGTGCACCTCGCTTATAGGATAGGTCATTATTACAATGGATTTGTTAAATTTGAATGCAATGATAGATATCATTGTATACGAATAACGATTCTGAACGGAGTTCATATGTTTGTCTAGGATATAATACATTGTTATTTATAAACATTGTAAAAAGTATATTTTATTTTGAAACGATAAATATATTTTTCAATTAGGATGGGTTGGCAGTTTCATACAGCGATATAGTTTGTGAGTCTAGAACATTCTACATTATATTATATTTTACATGTAATTTTATGTCAATATTCGATGTTCAAACGCTTATAAAAAAAAATTGTGCCTATGGATTTTAATAATTTTTGAATGACATTAAGAACTACTTCTGTGAAATCTTCGATTAAATTTTCAAGTATTTTGTAGTAGCCAAATTTTTTTTATCACCGATTATAAAAATAAAATGTAAAAAAATCGAATATTTTAAATGCCTATAAGTGGCTTAAAAATCAATATAATATTTTGAAAAAAATATTGCATAAAAGAAATACCAATCTTAACAGCTGGTAGAAATTTCAAAAATCTGCGACTTATACTTTTTGAATTATAACAAATATTTAAAATCGTCTGAGAATAAATCGCTATTTTATGCAATTTCGTAAATATTTAAATTTCAAACAGTCATAAAATTTTTTCCTCTAATTCCGGTAGAAATTTTTTTAAAGATTTTTGATGAGTAGCTTATAGATAACCTCGTGTTAAAATTTTGAACCTTAAGTATGAACAGAAAAAATTTTATGAATTTTTATCTACAAAATAACTTGCAAATTATCGTGATTTTTACACATTTTATACAAATTTGAGCATTAAGGGCTTATAAAAAAAAATTGAGTAAACCGATCACCGATATTTTTTAGTTTCGATAAGTGTAACTTATTATAAACCTAGTATAAAATTTTCAAGAGTTTTCGCTCAACCAATTAAATTTTATAGATGTTTAAAAACAAAAATTTAACAAAAATCGAAAATTTAAATTGTCTATAAATAAGTCAAAATATGTCAAAATACTTTGAAATCTTAACCATGTATAGAGAACGTCAATATAAAGATTTGGTGAAAATTTCAAGTTGTTGCGGTTTTTCATTTTTGAGTTAGAGCATTTAAAAAAAAAACAAATATCTTTGTCAGTCTAGAATATTATACATTATATTATATTTTACATGTAATTTGTTGTCAATATTCGCTGTTCAAACGCTTATAAAAAAAAATTGTGCCTATGGATTTTAATAATTTTTGAATGACTTTAAGAACTACTTCTGTGGAATCTTCTATTAAATTTTCAAGTATTTTTTACGAGCCAAATTTTTTTTATCACCGATTATAAAAAAAAAAATGTAAAAAAATCGAATATTTTAAATGCCTATAAGTGGCTTAAAAATCAATATAATATTTTGAAAAAAATATTGCATAAAACAAATACCAATCTTAACAGGTGGTAGAAATGTCAAAAATCTGCGACTTATACTTTTTGAATTATAACAAATATTTAAAATCGTCTGAGAATAAATCGCTATTTTATGCAATTTCGTAAATATTTAAATTTCAAACAGTCATAACATTTTTTCCTCTAATTCCGGTAGAAATTTTTTTAAAGATTTTTGATGAGTAGCTTATAGATAACCTCGTGTTAAAATTTTGAACCTTAAGTATGAACAGAAAAAATTTTATGAATTTTTATCTACAAAATAACTTGCAAATTATCGTGATTTTTACATATTTCGTATAAATTGGAACTTTGAGCACTTATAAAAAAAAATTGTGACTTACGATTTTAGATTTTTTTTTATCAGTTAAGGAACAACTTATAAGAAACCTTGTATTAAATTTTCAAGATTTTCTGGGCAGCCAAAAAAATTTTATCGTTATTTAAAAAAAAAAAACTACTTAAAAAAATTGAAAATTTCAATTGTCTATAAATAGCTTAATAAAAGTCAAAATACTTTGAAAATTTAATGGTGTATAGAGAACGCTAATCTAAACATTTGGTGAAAATTTCAAGTATTTACATCGATTAGTTTTTGAGTTATAGCAATATAAAAAATTTGATTATGTCGAAAACTGGTTTTGCGTAAAAACTCCCGTTTTTCCCAAATTTTTTTATGGTTTTTCCCGTCGCATTTAATAAATATTGGAAATTTTTAACTTTTGACCCCCCAAAGTACCAAATAGATTCACTTTCCTTTCAGAAAAGTTGCTACATAAGGCAATCGAAGCATTTTTACTGCCCCAAAACGTGTCGACAGACACAAAAAAAAAAAAAAAAAAAAAAACACACATCATTGTAAAATCAATACATTCTTCACTCCGTTCAGAATCTAAAATTTTAATGTTTTATAATTACAAATAATAAAGGTTTTACTGTTAAAATAATTCTTATTTATTAGTTTTGCGATACCGCACAGATTTATAAAAAAGTATAGCCTAATTCCGCATACAACAAATGGTACGATACCGCATAAATTTATTAAATAAAAAAATCTGAAAAATTATTACATAGAATTAAATAGTTAAAAATAATTTTTAGTCATAATTTATAGTAGTATAGTAATATAAATGTAATAATATAAATATGAATATTATTGTAATATGAAAATATTAACTATATAGTCATAATTTGTAGTAGTATAATAATAGTAATACAATTTTATTAATTTAAATTTATAAGTTCTAAAATAACAAAAGTTATATTTGTCAAAATGAGTAAAACTTTTACCACGGTTATTAGTAAAAAGTTTAAACACTGTATTGATTTTATATTAAATGTCAGGTAGAATTATTCAAAGATTGAAAGACGACTAAAAACGGACTACAAATTTGTACATTTGAATACAATATTTTACCGATAAAGCTTAATACTCTCGTTATAGATTATTTTCGATAGGCCACGATAATCGTCCAAAATATTCGTGTGCGGTAATGGGATATCCGGTATTTTAAAATCTGTGTGCGGTTTTGTCCCATGCATATTTTGCGTGTTTGTGCGGTAACGTCGCGACGCCCATAAAAACATCCAGAATTGTTTAACTACCAGCTCCATGTCTATTCTCGTAGGGATATTACAGAAAAAGCTTAGAGTAAAGTGGGAAAAGCAATTAATTTATCATTATTTTACGTAAGTTCAGACTTGTATAATAAGTAACGGAATATATTGTTTATATTATTTTTGTCAAAGTTTTTTTTGTGCAGAAGTTCATCGCGAGTTTTACATTTTTATCATACGAACAAGCGAACTATCACGTTAATAAAAGTAACAAGTTTGTGGTACGCAAATCATTATTTAGCCATCTATAATATTTACAGAGTATCAGCGACGTGGGTAAGTTTTTATTTTTATATTTTATATATATATATATATATATATGTATATATTTTTTGAATATAAAATATAGATTATATAATCAAAACTTTGCGTCTAAAATAATATAATACAACACAACAGGTAACTTTGATAATTCATAATGTAATATGTATATGTATAAACCGACAGTTAACCCTAGTCTGCGTGCGTAATATAAGTATCTACAGGTGTAACGCATGGTTGCGCACGGTAACAGTAGTCCAGAGGGATTGGTGTAAAGGATGCATTTTGTACGGGTGTACGCGTGAATAAAAAAAAGCAGAATTCGTGTTAGCGGGTGGATATGGCGGTTTTGTGCGTGGGGACATCGATAAAAGGACGAGAACTAGGTGGAGGGGTGCACTGACGTGCATACAGACGGCGAGGATTATTACAATAGGGTGATCTCAATTCCCATCGAGGATGTGCGTGCGTGCGAATCGGACGCGTAAAATGTTCGAATCAACAGTTAATGTGAATTGAGATACTAAATATGTTAATTCGTGTACGCATATTAATGCGATGATTTGGATTACGAACCGGGCACAAATCGATTTTCAGTGTAACATGCAGCGTCATCTGCGGAGTACCTATGTGATTTATTTTATTTCTTTTCTGTTTCTCGGGTAAGCAACATACAGAGCCGTAGCGAAGGGTAAGGGTGGTGAGAGGTATCTATGTTCCGAGTTCAATTCCTGAGAGGACGCGAAAACGAAAAATTTGCATTTTATGTTAAAAACTACAACGGTCCATGTTGTATATTTTATTTATAAAAACTTTAACGTCCTTTATATTGACTGAAGTATATGTTGAAAATAGTATCTAATAATTATAATACTCAAAATTAAAATACTAAAAATAGGGCGCATTTCGAAGTTTCACCCTATGCGCAATACTTGGTTGCCACATCACTGATAACATAATATCATAATAAAAATTCGGCCACGGGGTTAAATGCATTTTTAAGACAAAATCAATACAACATTTTCACGGTGATTCTAAATAAAAACAAATCGATTTTTTCGCATTCTGAATGGAAAAATATTTATTAAAGTTAAATAAAATTATATGAAAAATAAATGATTTATTGTAAAATTATTTATATTATTTAGTAGCGTATACAATTTATAACAATTTTAGAGTATTTTATTTTACATGGTATTTTATTGAAATATTAAATAATAAAATATTGGTTTAATCTTGATTCATATGAGGATGAGACATACAGACCAAAGAGTACCACTAATCAATCTTATAAAAAACAATCTTCTATAATTTTATTTAGGTAATCAAAAGTCAGTTATTGTTTTAGATTATAATTAATTACTAATATTGTGTATTAAAGCGGGAAAAATTAATTGCGAACTGAGTGAGTTAATTTTTAATGAATAATTGAAAACACTTGTTTTCAGCTTTGCAATTTAAGAAAGAGGGGCAGCAAAATGTCCTGGGTGAGGGTGTCATATTATAAGACGACGCACACGCGTCGTATTTTATCAACACGAATATTTTTTTATGCCTACAACATTCCGTATCTGTACATAATTTGTTTCAATGTTACATTACATATTGTTTTTTTTACCGATTCATTTGTTATTCATTCATGCGTCCAGTGCACCGAACTGGACGGTTTTATAATATTGGTATCGATTTACGTACGAATAAACGTATAATTTCAGAACGTTTCAGCCGCTGTGGAAGGTAGACTGAAACGAAAATGTTCTTTATCTGTTGATTATTTTGATTTTCGGACTGAATCATTTATATCCTATGCGATCGAATGGATGTCATTTTCGATTTAATGCTGTTCAAACAGTTTTAAACTATCTAGAAAACGTTGAATAACCATTTGGTTACATAGGCATATTTGATCTTCTTACTAGACCCAGTATGCCTTTATACCAGCAATACGTTTACAATAATAACTTTTTTTAAATTTCCATATATACTCGTATGTAATAGATGTACCTACCGCCTAATGGTTTTTACAAATTAATTTATTTGTTTTCCACAAATGTTAAAATAATTATCATTACATTTTTTATAAAACATTCTCGGCAAAAATGCGTTATAATTTCCTTTTAGGTATTTAACTTAAAATTAAGTAGTATTTATTTTATTTTTTATTTTGCAAGTATTAGTAAAAGTTTGATTCGACAGCATGCAATTTAAATTATAACTAATGATAATGCTCACAGTCATTAAATGTTTTTATTTATATATTTTTGATATAGATTTTTATGTAAATAAGAATATTATCTTTTATTGGTAAGAATTTTAAATTATTTCTTAGTATATTTTTAGTTTTACTTTAGTATCGGAAAACGAATGAAAAAATCGATAGACTATACTAACTTGGTGTAAATTTTTTTCGAAACATTTTGTTACCACAAAAATTTGTTTGTTTAAAACATTATCTAAATATTTCGAAGATACCTATCATTAATTTTGGCGAGCAATATTTAAAAAATAAAATCCATTTGACATTTTCCTACATAATTTTAACTTTGCGGTTACGTGTAACAACCCAACATCTAAAAACGAGACCGTTTCGAAAGTTTTTTATTTAATATTATTTTGAAAATTAATATTTATTGTATGTAATATTTGTACTTAACATTTATCAAATATTCATATTATGTTAATTTATTCATTATGTGTAACACGCGTAAAAATGAAAAAAATTGAAATATTATTTTTAAAAATTGAACCTGATTTGCATATACATGTACCTACGAGATTTTTATGGTAAGACCGATGTATATATATTTTTTAATGTTTTGTAGGTATATACAAGCATGTTTTTTTAAATTATTTTTGTTTACCTATCAACACTACAGCGTCAGGTGCTGTATCTATTAACTGAAATACGAGCTGAATTTGTCTAAAGAAATTACCATTTTATACATTTATGATCAATAATTGCACCCAAGCGTTTTTTCGACCATTCGGTTACATAATAATAATGTATATCTATATTTTATTTTACTTAATTTACATATATTCTATTATCACCACAATATTATCGGTAATGCGACTGTCAATACACGGGACTTTATATTTCTTATATTATATTATCATTACGAATTCATATTATTTTTTCATCCGTTTACACAAAAAATTATATTATGAGCAGTGTGCAGTACAGCGTATACATAGGCTTGCGCAGATCTGCATTTCTGGGGTATAAATATTTACAAGCTACAATATTTTTGAGCCTTTTTCTTAATTTAGTACTCCCTTAACAAGACATGTACATATGTTTATAAATTATAATGTAGGTACTAATAAATGTTAATTAAATTTCATTTAATATTCTAACACAATAATTATATACCTACTTATTAATATTATTCGAATATTACTTAAACTAAATTAAATCTACTTCAATATTTTACGTCATTTAATTTCTGTGAAAAGTAAAGTGAAAGATTCGAACGATCTTGGGCCATGGTACTTCTAAATTTATTTTTCACAATATTTAATTTTGAAAATACCCGTTCGTACGAACAACTAGTAACGGGTTAAATGATAAAGATCTGTAGTATTTAAAAAAAACATCTACAAATACAATTTACTGGAGTCTTTGAACTTAATAATAATTCATATAGCAAATAATTTGCCAGACAATATGAATCATAAATATTCTATAACTATCATAAGAAAATCATCAATTCTTCATAAGATAAATTTTCAAAAGGTATAGGATGAAGAACTTGTTGATGTAATTAATACCAAATCATCATTTTTAAAGTTTTTTCGGCACCAATTTTAAACTAAAATATAATATTTACATTCATTAACTATTATTACATAATAGTTAAAATAATAAAAATGTTAATTTGAGATTATGATTAATATAAAACTTACTTTGTTTCATAGAAAATAATAAAATATAAACTTCGTACTTAATACCGTTAAAACTTTATTACAACATCTAATTTATACTTGATCATTGATTGTTTTAATAATTATAATTTATATTTTTTACCTTAATTATCATAATGGTCATGGGTTTTTTAATTTTTTTTCTTTTTTTTTTAATTATATATTTTGTTCATTATTCTATATATTTAGATGTTATTCTTATATTTTACTTAGTAAATAACTCACTTTTCAGTTCAATAATTATAAATAATTTATGGTGACAAAGAGAAATAACAAAAAACATATTATTTTTTTTTTTGTACATATAGTATATATGTATACATAATGTATATATAATAATAATAATATATATAATATATATATATATTATATATATATATATATATATATATATA